>CM076579.1:222305474-222522511 GCA_034641835.2 Pinus albicaulis
TTCGGCTCTCATTAATGATTAGAGATTAATTATGACGGGCGTCCTTCGATTGCATTGCAGTCAGGTCGATAAAATGGCATTTCGCTATGGTTTTTCAGACGAGCCGGTTGCTGGGTTACACTGCCTGCTCACTGTGACGAGAAGGAGAAGTGGCCAGCTGAACTGCTGCTTAGACCTTGCTGCATATCTGCATTTCTCTCGGTCTGGTCCTTGTCTGTCTTCCTTTGTTTCTTGGAATTCTGCTTCTCCGTCTCCTCTTGTGCCCACTGCTAGTGAGACTGCACCCATGCCTCGTGTGCGTCAAAGGATGCGTTGCCGCAAGGGGAGCACTAGAGGTCAACTCCTGCGCGCTCCCTCCAGCCCCTCAACCGAGTTGTCTTCCGGCCAGTCCAGTGATTATTATGCAGGTCGCTATCCAAATACTAGGAGTGGGCGGGGTCGGGTTGTAGGATCTGGCCACCGTATGGATTCCCCTGCTCCTCGTTTCCCCACCGCTAGTTCACCTTCTCCCACGACGCGCACTGCGCAATTTTCCTTTAATTGCTCTCTCAACCGCCCACGAATCACAGCTTCAGTCACTGTGGTTTTCCGCGAGGAGGCCCAAACGGAGGAAGAATGCACCCGTCTGGCGGGTCTGAGCTCGGAAAAAGCCGGCCAGCATTCGGGCCTTCAGGAGGGGAGCCGTGGCATGAATGTGGAGGTAGCACCTAGCGATCCTGGACCTTCCGAAGGATGGTGCCGAATCGTTGAGGAGCTGGAGGAGTAGTTTGGTTAATTTGTTTTTCTTGCTTCGCAACCCACTTAATTGGGCTGATTTTAGATTATTTTACTGTGCTGGACCTTTGTAATATTTTTGAATTCTGTAAATTAAACGTTCAAGACTAGTTTCCCCGTATGAGGGCAGTCTTCTTAATTTTTTGATTTTTTGATGACAAATTTTCCATGAGTCTGGGCAATGATTTTGACTTCGGTGTAATTTTATTCCCACTATTAATAGATTAACTTTACTTAGAAAAAAAAATGTTGCCCTGTTTCTATTTTAAACCTGTTTTTTGAAATACAGAGCCATGTTTATATGGTCTACATATTATACTCTTTCTCTGGTTTGCTGGATGATGAATTGATGCTAGAGACTTTTCACAGGATTCATGTGTCAAACTACAGATCAATAAGTCATTTCTATCCTGTGTTTTAAGTTTTTATATCTGTTTATTATATCACTGTGTTTCATTTCTAAATAATTAATGAAAATGAGTAAATAAGAAGGTACTTAAGTGTAATCTGGTTTTAATCATTATTATTCGAAATGTTTTCTTCTAAACTAGTTATAAACAGTGAATTCTTAATTGCTCCTGTTTTACTAGTTTAAGCATTTTGATTATTTAGTAAAGAATACTTAAATTCTCTTTATTGATAATCACTCATTTTTCTCTCTTTGAATGTGTTGAAAGATTCTTAATTGCCTTTCATCCATTTTAAATCCATTTCATTCTTTTAAGATTTATAATTATTTCCATGTTTGACTATCTTGCCCTGTAAAACCATCTTTCGTTGATAAACTTAATCCAGTGAAGCCATTTTTTTTTACTCCATTGCCCAATGGCCTGAATTACTCAATCTTGCCCTTAGCTATCAAATTCCACCACCCAAATTCAAATAAAACCCCTGGACTTTATAACTAGCCTAAATTTTCTAAAACAAAGCTAAATTTTATAGAGAGAGCCCTCTCTGGGTACAGATTGGCTAGATTTTGTACCTAAAATATTGGTTTGTGGTTACCTCAGACCCCTTTCCTCTTTCAACAAATTCAAGGAAAATCTGAGTGATAACATAGTGGCGACTCCGCTGGGGACCTGAATAATTTCATTGTTACTATTGTTTATTTTATAAATTACAGACGAAGCCTGAAGATTAGCCAGGTAGCCTTTGAAACTACTTTTGCTTTGCAATTACAAAAGTAAATAAATGCTGACGTCCAAAACGTCGGACCACATTACGTTGGAATTGCGTTGGAATTGGAACAATGGACGTCGGTACTCTATCTATTTCTTTACTATTCTACATACTGCTATTTAACTTTCTTATAGATGCCTCGGGCATATTTGGATGCTTTCTCAGATTTGTCGATAATCTCCATGTGGACTGTTACTGGGTTTTATATCATGTCCCTGTATGTGACATGGGGTATTTTCTATCATTGTCTGGGGTGGGACTTCCACTTTTCTGGATGGATATTTGGGTTCCAATCTTCAGATGTGAAAATGTAATGACTTCATGGACTGTTTTACTTCATATAATATATTCAAAATAGCATTTTTTCTCTTTTAAAAAAAAATGATTAATGTTTATCATTCTGCCTTCAAAACTAGTGATGCTGGTCTATGTTGCTGGTTTATTGATATGGTCTGATGGTCTTTTTATATTTTGGACATATCACACTCTCACATGATTAGCGTTTTTCTCTGTTCAAGGATTTTGGGTACTTTAATTTGTATTTGGAACAATGGACGTCGGTACGTACTCTATCTGTTGCTTTACTATTCTACATACTGCTATTTCACTTTCTTATAGATGCCTCGGGCATATTTGGATGCTTTCTCAGATTGTCGATAATCTCCATGTGGACCGTTACTGGGTTTTATATCAAGTCCCTGTATGTGACATGGGGTATTATTCTATCACTGTCTGGGGTGGGACTTCCACTTTTCTGGATGGATATTTGGGTTCCAATCTTCAGATGTGAAAATGTAATAACTTCATGGACTGTTTTACTTCATATAATATATTCAAAACAACGTTTTTTCTCTTGTGAAAAGAAAATGATTAATGTTTATCACTCTGCCTTCAAAACTAGCGAGGCTGGTCTATGTTGTTGGTTTATTGATATGGTCTCATGGTCTTTTTATATTTGGGACATATCACACTCCTCACATGATTAACGTTTTTCTCTGTTCAAGGATTTTGGGTACTTTAATTTGTATTTGGAACAATGGACGTCAGTACTCTATCTATTGTTTTACTATTCTACATACTTCTATTTCACTTTCTTATAGATGCCTCAGGCATATTTGGATGCTTTCTCAGATTTGTCGATAATCTCCATGTGGACCGTTACTGGGTTTTATATCAAGTCCCTATATGTGACATGGGGTATTTTTCTATCACTGTCTAGGGTGGGATTTCCACTTTTCTGGATGGATATTTGGGTTCCAATCTTCAGATGTGAAAATGTAATGACTTCATGGACATTTTTACTTCATATAATATATTCAAAACAACGTTTTTTCTCTTGTGAAAAAAAAATTATTAATTTTTATCACTTTGCCTTCAAAACTAGCTATGCTGGTCTATGTTGTTGGTTTATTGATATGGTCTCATGGTCTTTTTATATTTTGGACATATCACACTCCTCACATGATTAGTGTTTTTCTCTGTTCAAGGATTTTGGGTACTTTAATTTGTATTTGGAAAAATAGACGTCGGTACTCTATATGTTGCTTTACTATTCTACATACTACTATTTCACTTTCTTATAGATGCCTCGGGCATATTTGGATGCTTTCTCAGATTGTCGATAATCTCCATGTGGACCGTTACTGGGTTTTATATCATGTCCCTATATGTGACATGGTGTATTTTTCTATCATTGTCTGGGGTGGGACTTCCACTTTTCTAGATGGATATTTGGGTTCCAATCTTCAGATGTGAAAATGTAATGACTTCATGGACTATTTTACTTCATATAATATATTCAAAATAATGTTTTTCCTCTTTTAAAGTTTCATTTTTTTTTTAAAATTGAACCTGTCGTCGCTATACCGACACCTTGTAAGCGTCGGAATTGCGACAGATTAGAAACCTTGGAAGAGTGACAGTATAAAAACGTCGAACGATCAACGTTCAAAATGTCAGACCACATTTCGTCAGAATTGCGACAGTTTACAAACGTCGGAAGAGCAACGTCCAAAACCTCAGACCACATTTCATCGGAATTGTGATAGTTTACAACCGTCGGAAGAGCGACGTCCAAAACGTCAGACCACATTGCGTCGGAATTGCGACAATTTACAAATGTCGGAAGAGCGATGTTCAAAACGTCGGACCACATTTCGTCGTAATTGTGACAGTTTACAGACGTCGGAAGAGAGACGTTCAAAACTTCGGACCACATTTCGTCGAAAGTGCGACAGTTTACAAAGGTCGGAAGTGCAACAGATTGGGAAACGTCAGAAGAGTGATGCTTGTTTGGAAGCGACGGAAAAAGTGTCGATAGTGCGACACTTTTTAATTGTGTCAGAACTGCGACGGTATGGTAAACCACATTTTGCCCGCCCTCGAACTGTCACTCTTGCGACGACTATGTGTCAGAATAGCGATGAATTGGCCATCGGAATTTCCGCCAAATTTTCTAGTGCATGTTGGTGTTCATCATGATGTGTATATTGTTAAGGCATGTTAGATATGTTCATTTAATGTGCTTGCAGATATATATGTATGTGATAGAATTTATTTGACATGAGATGTATATTTAATTTTTGTGTTGTGATGATGTTATACAATGCTTGTGTTTTGTTACATGATCATGATCACGATGATTAGATGATGTTAGCGAATTTGAATGTGTATTTTAGAATATGATGTTTGTACATGGTAATCATGATTTCCATGTTTATTTTTAATATTAAATCATGATATTTATTAAATATTATGTATTTGTTGCACCGAGAGGTGCATTCTAGAGCCCAATATGACCCCGATGTGTAATTATGTCGGAAGCCAAAATAAAAAAATAAAAAATAAAAATAAAAATAAATCTAAATAATGTCGGATTAAAGAATAACTTACACAACCATATAAATAAACAATTAAAAATAAATTTAAAAAATCTAAATTTAAAATATGAAGAGTTTTAAGAACATTCAAAAAAGAGATGTGGTAAAGAAATATAAATATAAATAAACGAGAGGTATGGTAAATAAATAAAACCTCTTTTTCTACTTGCTCGGGAGGTATGGTAAATAAATATAAATATAAATAAACTAGAGGTATGGTAAATAAATAAAACATATTTTTATATATACTCCATGAACATCTTTGTATTTGCAAAAATGCAAAAAAGAGGTTTTATTTAGGTGAATCCTATGGGCCAAATACCATGGGACAAATTATTATTAATAGCATGGGCCAAATACTATATTTATAAAAGAGGTATAAAAAGATAAGGTAAATAAATAAAAATATATCAAATAAGAGTAGAAATCAACATCTAATTATATATGAAGCCTATGGACCAAATTAATAATAATAGCATGCAAAAAAAACATTATTAACCCTAAAATTAATACTAATATTATTAAATGTAATAAATTTATATTAATACAAAGGGTCTTTGTTCTTCCCTACCATATGTATATATATATTAACTCTAGATATATATGGGAGGGAAGAACAAAGACATATGACAGAGGTGGAGAAATAGCGGGAGTGACAAAGGAGAGATGGAGATAAACTAAAAGAGAGGGGAGAGGAGGAATGAAGTGAGAGAGGTAGAGAAGGGTAAGAGAGGGAGAGAGAGACATAAATATGGAGGTGGGAGAGAGAGAGGAGAGAGGGAGGGAGAAGGAGAGAGGATTGGGAAGAGAGAGAGAGAGAGAGAGAGAGAGAGAGAGGTAGGAGATAAAGGGAGAGAGAGGAAGGATGAGAGGATGAGAGAGGGAGAGAAGAAGAAAGACATAGAGAGTGAGAAGTGGAGAGAGAGGGAGGGGCAAGGGAGAGATGGAGAGAGAGTACGTATGTTTAGGGGTGAGATAAAGATACGTATAAGGAGTGATGGAGACAAGGGGGGAGAGAAGGAGAGAGAAGAAGAAAGGGATGGATATAGTAACATAGTTTGAGAGAGAGGTAGAGTTATGGGGAAGAGAGAGGATTTGAGAGAGAGAGAGAGGTATTATTGAATGGAAAAGAGAGGGAGGGATACACACGCACACACACACACATATGTGAAGATAGAGGGAGGTACGCGAGGAAGGGAGAGAGATGAAGGAAGAGAGGGAGGACTTGAGAGAGAGAAAGAGAGTGAGGGGGAAGTGAGAGGATTGTAGGAGAACGAGATAGAGAGAGAGAGAGAGTGATGGGGGAAGAGAGAGGAAGAGAGAAGAAGGAAAAGAGAGGGGACTTGAGAGAGAGGATTAGAGAGGGAGGAAGATAGGAGGAGAGTGGGAGGGAATAAGAAATACATATAGAGTGACAAGGGAGAGATGGAGAGAGAGTTTTTATGTTTGGGGGTGAGATAAAGAGATAAAGAAGGAGAGATGGAGAGAAGGGAGGAGAGAAGGAGAGAGAGAGGCACATATTAACAAAGTTGGAAGGTGAAGATAGAGAGAGAGAGAGAGGTGGAAAATAAAGTAAGAGAGAGAGTGGAGAGAGGTAGGGAAAGAGATATGGAGATGGAGGAGGAGAGAGAGGGAGGTAAGAAGCAATACATAGAGAGTGAAATCTGGAGAGAGAGAGAGAGGGAGAGAGAGGATAGCAGGAGGGAAGACATATATAAGAAGGGGAGATGGAGGAAATGAGAATAGAGAGAGAGAGAGAGAGAGAGAGAGAGAGAGAGAGAGAGAGAGGGAGAGGAGGAGGGAGTGATAGATAGATAGATTGGAGAAATGAGTGTATTTTTTGGGGTTGATATAGAAATACAAAGGGAGATAGAGATATAGATGGAAGCTGAAGAGAAAGAAGAGATAGATGGAGACAGGGAGGGAGGGACAAAGAGATTGATAAATATGGATTGAGAGTGTGTGTGTGTTTGTGGGGGTGAGATAAAGAGAAAAATAAGGATATATGGAGGGGCATATAGATATATATAGAGGGGGAGAGAGGGAATAATATTTATTGCAATAGATGCATTGATTTTAGTGTAAATGGTGATTTCTAATCCTATTTGATTGCTTGAACTAAATGCATTGATTTTAGTGTAGATTTTTATTTCTAATGATATTTGATTACTTTCACTAGATACATTGATTTCAATGTAGATGATTTCTAATCCTATTTGATTGCTTTCACTAAATGCATTGATTTCAGTGTAGATGGTGATTTCTAATATTATTTTATTGCTTGCACTAGATGCATTAATTTCAATGTAGATGTCAATTTCTAATTATATTTGATTGCTTACACTAGATGCATAAATTTCAACATATATGATTTCTAATGCTATTCGATTTCTTGCACTAAATGCATTGATTTCAATGTATATGGTGGTTTATAATCCTATTTGATTGCTTGCACTAGATGCATTGATTTTAGTGTATATGTTGATTTCTAATCTTATTTTCTTACTTGCACTAGATGCATTGATTTGATTGTAGATGTTGATTTCTAATCCTATTGATTACTTGCATTAGATGCATTGATTTCAGTGTAGATGTTGTTTTCTTATATTGTTTGATTTTTTTCATTAGATGCATTGATTTTAGTGTATATGTTGATTTATGATTTGATGTAATTGGATGTATGATGGTACATTAATTTAAAAGTCATTGGATTAATAGTGTGCATTGATTTTAGTGTAAGCACAAAAAATTATTGACAATGTAGATTTATTTATGTTTTATAATAATTAAACATAATAATATTAGAGAGCAAGAGAGACAAGGTATGATGTTTACTACAAAAACTCAAGCTAAATATTTAAATGGTTTATGATTTCAACTGTCTTTTTCATATAATCGATATGAAAAGATGACAAAAATAACAAGGGTGACAATAAGAATAGTAGAAGAAAATAGTTTGATATTGATCACAATGAAGGCTATTTGTGATTTACTACATTCTTATTATTCACATTTTCTATCATTCAATATTATTACATTGTCACTTGCATTCAAAAATTTTATTTCATGATTTTTTCATCATCAAAGTTATTTTACAATATTTATCATCTCAACAAACTGAGTTAACTAACAAAATTTAAAATGGTTATATTAATATTAGATGTATTTACATATTATTGATAAATTTAATCATATGTTTCTCTTTTCCTTGGCCGCACACAACTGAAACCAACCTAGATCCATCTTAACTCCGAATATATTAAGCGCCGAGAGGGATCAAATCTCTCTAGGTGCAAACCTTTCCTCAAGTTTTGCACTCAAAAAATAGGTTTGCACCTCGAGAGATTTGATCTCTCTTAGCGCTTGACAGATCCGAAGTTAAGATGGATCTAGGCTGGTAATTGTAATTGTAATTGTATGTATTGTGATTGTAATTGTAATTTTAATTGTATGTAAAATTGTAAAATTGTAATTGTATGTAAAATATTTGTAAAATTCTAATTGTAATTGTACGTAATTGTATTGTGAAATTGTAAAATTGTAATTGTAATTGTATGCATCGTGGCTGTAATTGTATGTAAAATTGTAAAATTGTAATTGTAATTGTATGTAAAATTGTAATTGTAAGTGTAATTGTATTGTGAAATGGTTGTAATTGTAATTGTATGTAAAATTGTAAAATTGTAATTGTAATTGTATGTGAAATTGTAAAATTGAAATTGAAATTGAAATTGTAATTGTATGTAAAATATTTGTAAAATTATAATTGTATTATGAAAATGTAAAATTATAATTGTAATTGTGTGTATTGTCATGATTCAATTTTATTAAAATTGTAAAATTTGTAAATTTGTAAATTAATTGTCAATTTTGAACCATAACTACCATAAGTAAAATGTATACCGTAAATATTGTTAAATTGCCATAATTGTAAAATTGTAAAATTGTAAATTTGTATGAATATAAAAAATTGTAAAATAATAAATCTAAAATAATATGAATTTTTGTAACATATTAAAGTTTACAAAATAATGGAAATAAATTCATGTTTAGAATTATCATTATTTTATTATAATCTTACATACCAAAAATAACAGTATACATTGATACAATTTTTAAAATTTTGAAGATATCATTCACACACATTTAAAGAAATAAAGTAGTTGTATTATTTTAGGAATTGACATACAAAAAAGAACTTGATATAGTGCATTGTTTTCGATATCAACATAATTGCAAATTATCAAGTGAAATGATTTTAACATTAACAAAATGCAAACCAATTAATTCAAAATATATATTATAATGTTTTGAAAAAAAAAGTTTAGTTATAAGGTTAAGTCCTCTTCTTTATAAAAACCCGTCTTAAATATTATAAATGATGAAATAACAGACGTACCATATCACTCTCTATTCTCATGATCACCCTCATTATCTTCCAGCTCGCTTGGCATGATAACACTATTGTTTTCAAAACTATGTTTTGATCTAGGGTCATGTTTCAATACGAACCACCAATCCCTATCCAACACATCTGGGTAAAAAAACACCTGGTTGCAGTGGTTGGGGAAAACATAAGGGTCCTTAGCTTCATCCCACATCTTTCTAGATTTGATACGTATCAGCCTACTATCGCGATATTACTTTACATCACTACGATCAAAGGTGTCCCGCCACTTGCACCTAAAAATAACACATTCGAAAGAAGAGAAGTCTAGTTCAATTATCTCTTGTATCTTTCCGACATAACCTAATGTCCCTCATACTAGGTTTTGATCATAGTGGCTAGCTTGACTAGATTGATCGAACTCGACTTCCACTCCACAGTCTTGTGTCATGTATACATCATCAGCATTTTCTATGCGAAAATGCTATCCATATGCCCACATAGATGGGAAAAAATGAAACTATAAAAAATTTAAAAAATCATAGTGTCATGTGTCTTATAATAACCCAACTATTGAAATATAAAATATAGAAGTTACATTTCAAAGGTGCATTATTAAGACTAAAACGTAAATAAATATATTATTACCGAGTTGTTGCACCCAATCCCTATGTTTAGCACATCCTCTTCAGCACACAGGTAATGACCAGTTGCACCGTATTTCTCTCTGACTTGGTCAGCAACCCAACTGTTGGGGCATATAATTGGCATATTTTCTTTTAAATTATCAGGATAAGGCACACTTATACCATTCAACCATCTAAATTATTTCCTTTCACTATCCCATGTCATGCTATTTTGTTCATACAATGCGACCCACGGTTATGTCACTTCGGAATTGTAAAGAGAAAATTTATTGATTGCTTCAATTTCTGCATTCATTGAAGAAATCAAACCGACATATAGTACATATGAGATCAAAATATACATTATATCGAAGTTCAACGTGAATATTTACTTTGTGTAAATTTGAAAAAGTATCAGTCGCTTTATCAAGGACCTTTTTCCATTCATTTGGAGAAGCTCCCCTTCTCTTTTGTATTCATCCCTTTCATCGTCCCAAATCACAACACCCAGTCTGTTTTCGATCTACTTTATGTACTCACTGGCATAATAGAAACACTCATACGATATGTACCCCTCTTCCATAGACCTCTTGGGTTTTTCCCTTTGTCGAACAAAACCTTTCAATTTGTTCATGTAACTCTCTAAGAAGAACATCCAACGATAAGAAACCACCCCAACTAATTCAACCTCATCTACTATGTGGATTATAAGATGAACCTGCAAGTCCAGGAAACTTGTCGGCAATTCCTTCTCAAACACACAAATAATCTCAACTATCTCTTGATGCAACCATGGAATGCTAGCCACATGAATATCCTTTAATGTGAGCCAATGTAAAAATGCAGATAATTTAGATATGGAACGTCCTAGGTCTTGGGGTAAGTCATGTTTCACACACCCCCACACGAACAAAGGATAATGAAACTGCAATGATATAAACACATGCAATAATATACAAAATTAGTTATGTTTTATTATCCCTACATGGGATAAAATTTATTAATATAAAAAATAATAAAAGCATTCTTTTGACAATATATGTACTCTCAGAAGATTCAAATGGTCATGTGATTTCAACCCCGACAAATGGTCATCCATGGTGAAGCACCGCCATAGTCAAGACCCATATAAAGATGGCACCCTCAGACCCATTATAACTTCCTTTGCCAAAGAAATATCATATTTTTTAGAAATCCATGGGACATCACTTTCTTTGAAATACTAATTAGAGGGACCTGCTGCCTCTGATCCTATACTTTCTAATCGTCTTGGCCAATGTTTCTTTTTATATTTTGAAGTAATAAGGTCTTTCCTAACAACAATGTCACTTTGTTTCGATGATATGTGCCTCCATAAAGAATATGAAACATTTTTAAATATATGCATGGGATCTAATAAGTGGGTAATCTTAAGATGCTCCCAATATGGGAGGTTATAAAAGATAGATTTCCTTTTCATCCCAATGGGAAATTTCTCAACATAGGCATCAAATAATTCTGGATCATCGAACATAAGCTCCCCATTTGAATAGAACATTTCTATGAACTCCTTCTCCTTCTCTCCCTCATATGCTCTAAGCCAATCAACTGGTGTCGTTATTGCATGCCTTTGGGTTCTTTCTCGTTTACCATTGAAAGCGGATGCTTCTCTTCTGTAAGGGTGTTCTTCTGGGAGGAATACCCTGGAGCAGTCATACATTGGCTTTCGTAGGTCATTGGACCATCTAGCTTTAAGAGAAGGTCCACAACATTTACATCCATAATACCTTTTTGTTACAAGACTTGCGAAATTATTGTATACAATATGCATGGCACGTTAAAGAATATCATGAAGATCAGAACAATTACAACAAATTAAATAACTAATATGTGAAAGAATATTTTTACGAATATAAACAAATCAATAAACATGTAATTTACCAGAGCAAACTCCTAAGCTTGGATAATCATGTGTCGTGTAAGCACATATGTGATACAACATAAAATCCTCTCTGTTGTGATGGGTCTTGATACATCGTATACATTAATTCCATCCCATAATTCTTTCAATTCATCTACTAGTGGCTGTAAGTAGACATCCATATTCTTCACTTGTCTTCTACCAGGGATGTGCCAGGGACTATGAGAGCCAACATAAGGTGTTCATTCTTCACAAACAACCATGGGGGGACATTGTTATTGATCACTACTACATGCCAAATAGAATATTTGGTGTTCTGGAGGGAGTATGGGTAGATTCCATCCATGTCTATGCTGAGTTGTAGACTTCGTACTTCATCCTTGAATTTTTTGGGCCATGTATCCTCTATATGCTTCATGGCTATTGAATCTGTTGGGATTCACATAACTCCCAAATCACTTCTTTTTGAGGCATGCCATCCCTGCAACATAGTTAATTCTTTGCAACAAAAGAGCCTTTTAATCTTTGGGATTATAGGCATGTGCCTCAATATCTTAAAAGGAAGACCACGTGACTTACCCTTATGTTTTATTTATCATACTTTTCATTCCCACATTTCAGACATATCTCTTTGTATGTATATTCTCCTCTATATAGAATACAATCATTTGGACATGCATGATATGATATGTACACAACACCCAACATTTTAAATAATTTCTTTGCCTCTTCACAACTACAGGGCAAGACATTATCACTTGGAAGAACCTTATATTTCAATAACCTATAGTTGGTCATGGACAATATTAAATGTACATTAATGACGATAATTATTAACGTTCATAAAATTGACCATTTGTATACTCATTGTGTGATTATATTTCTCAAAATATAAGGGACTTGATGGTCAATTAACTCAAAATTTCCGAGAAGCATGCATTCGACAAGCCAAAATTTTCTTTCAATTTGTACAGTAACATCGTTGTCCCCAACTGGGTAGACTTTGAATGACCTCTAGGTCCAAAGAGAGGGGTGGTGGAAGAAAATTTAAGGCTTTCGATAAAGGTATCAGCGATATGAGCATCATCCCCTAGTTGATCATCATTCTGGAATGCATCTAACAACATTGTCTCCATGGTAGTTGTATCCCTTAATTAATCATCCATATCAACCTCTATTTGATTACCTCCATTTCCATCTTGTGAAGAACTACTATTTCTATAGTCATTCCTAATTGATGAATCTAGAAGTAGTGGGAATTGAATAGGTGGTTGATTCAACCCTTCTTAGTATCATTCCTCTCCGATTTTTTCTCTTAATTCAACCTTATTTCGATTTGACATTGTCGTGGGGTGCAAAAAAAGATGATAGGTAGGTCACTCATCATCACTAGAATCCTAATAATTTCAAAAAAAATATTTGAACATGATTAGTACAAAATCGATGATATTAATTAGTAAGCACGTTGTAAATGCATGATTAATTGGTTTGACGTTGAAATAATTGCATTACTATACCAAACAATTGTTATTACCATCATTGTCCTAGGATTGTGGCTAGAATATGGCATGTTACAATTGGCAGGGTGAAGTGGCTGTCCATTTTCATCTACCAACTACACCTTGCGGTATGTTGCTCTTGATAAGAGCTTCCAAAGTTTTGGATTTGTTTGAATATTTTGTGCATCTGAACTCGATTTTGAATCTGCATGAGCCTACAAATTTGTATACATTAATTTTATTCAGCTGGTTGACATGGATAAAAAATAAATTCAATTACATAATGAAAATATAAATAAAATCTAAAGTAATTACGTCTGGAGATGGATAGGGAGAACTCCGCAATGGAATTTGAGAAATATTATGGAACGACTTGGATTTTGAAGAATTCTCCATTTGATATAATTATGATATTTTCTCCTTGCATTTGAGAAAAATCAACAAAACATTGTTGTGTACATACCTAAAAATAATTCTGGTGCCTTAAAAATGGACTTATTGTTATCGATGCTAATGTATTGTTAACGGTACTGGTGTGTTTTAGTTACTGCGCACTGTTGTAGTTTCATTAACGAACGCATTGGTGCTGCTAGTTAACAAACACACCAAATATCCAGAAATAAAAAAAACGCAACTTTATTTTTTTGAAAAGTGGTAAATTGAAACATCTGGTGATTCGGACAAAAACCCTGTAGTATAGTAAAATTCTTAAATTTTAATGTAATAATTGGTTTTTTTACAGTTTCTGTTAGATTTAATACATGCATAGTAAAAGTTTTAAACTTTACCGTGCATTTTTAGAAAAAAAAAAGGCAAAAAACAAAAAATTTGATTCTTACGTTAAACCCTTTCTTCTTCTTGCTTATGTCACTTCAAAATTAGGGATTTTCATTTTAGATTTATAGGGTTTGTATTACTATATATATAGGCATATGGCATCCAAACCGTGGGACCACTTTCAGAGTTGGATCCCAATCCATGTCATCCCTTGCACAATTTTTTTAAATCGGTGCACACTGTTTAAAATAATGCACCAGTGCATTATAGTAGTATAGCCCATTGGGTGCGTATTGAAAAAAAACAGTTTGATAAAACAATTTCTTATTAATGTGTGCTTGTGTTAATCGGTGCACTAGTTAACATATAATGCACGGGGTCTCTTTGTTGACAAAGAGCACCTTACGGTGTTTCTGATGTAATGGCAGCGCGTTTATAAGAACCTACTGCGCTATGTTTGATGCGTACTTTGTGAAAGGTGCACTGTTTTCTTGATATTTTTTTTACCTAAAATGTATGTGATTTATTTATAAAATATAGTAATGAATCGTACAGGTTTCATATTGATAAAGAAATGGCTGACAAGAGTTCAAGTAACAAAAATAATGATAGCACATCCGGAAAAGAAAAAAAGGCAAGTTCTTTGTAAATTATTTACAAAAATTATTATTTTTGAACATTATGTAAGTTTAAATAATATGTATTGTTTAGTGTTTATCATGTAGAGCCACAAAATGATGAAGCTCGATAAGATTATTTTTGATCTAAGACCAGAAGAGCGTACAAGCTTGATGGAAAAATTGCAGAAGAATGAATCGGGTGAATGAAAAAATACTATCGATCCAATATGAGTTTCTTTTTTGAATTTTCATTAATAATATACTTAAAAATATTAGATAACATGTTTCAAACAATCTATTAATTCATATATGTTTAATGTTCTACAGGGACCAACAACGAAGAAAAGGAATGTCGTTCTAAGAAAAGAAGAAAAAAATAGAACATGGAAATGAAAATAAATTTCTCCTTAGCTCATCTGGAGTGGTGCTGGAGGTTAACGGAAGGGGGGAAAACTTTTACAAAAATTTGAGGGATCTTGTGGAACGAATGTATAGACATTATTTCCACTTACAATACAAAAATCAATCCAATTATTCCAATAACCAAATTTTATTTAAACTACAAGATGAGTTTCCAGAGAATTGGTCAATGAGACGTCAAACTTTTAATAGCAAAAATGTACAACAACAAAACATAAGGATTGAGAAAGTAATATTCCTTTAATTTTTTTTCTAGAATTATATGTATATATTACTTCAAAGCAATCATTTATAAATATCACTTTTGTTATATTTACTTTTCATATATCAATATAAAAATTAAATAGTTTATTGTCATGTTACATTTTCATTAAGTTTATGAAAATCTCAAAGGATGAATGAGCTGATATCATAAATATACCAATAGTAATGTCCAAAAAGGTGTACGAGGAGAGAGTCAAAGAAATGGACATAATTGCATCGCATGAAGAGCCATCTCAACAACAACGCGCTTCAAATGTAATATGTAATCATTGAATTTTTCTATTAGGTACAATAAATAAACAATTTAGCATTAAATATTAATTTTTAAGTATTTTCTTGCAGAAAATAAAAGAAAACGGAACCTATTCAGCACATAAAATAGGACGACAAGGAAGAAAAGGGTTGATATCTATGTTTGTGCGTAATTGTTACTTCCATATACAACTTAACTAGATTTCATTTTTGTATATTTTAAGTTGTTTTATAACAATCATCATTGAATGTCTTCAAACAGGTGCTAACATACAAAGAAGAACCAACACAAGAATTTATTGACATTGGGTTAAATATGGGTTTTCAGTAGATGTTGGCATATCAGAAATTAATTGTGGAATTTGTAAGCATCTATCTTGTTTTACTTAACTTTGTCTATAATTAATAGAACAAAAAAAAAATTATATTAAATCTATGATTTGTTATGGGGTATAAAACTTGCAGAGAACAAAGTATGGAACTGTGCCAACAAATGAATTGTTGAGAGATGGAATGAAATTTGGTTTTGAAATAATGTGTACATTTCACGAGTCAATTCTTGCTATGGTAATTTTTTTTTTTATTTAAATTGATGCATATCTTTTGTTTTTGTTTTTGTAAGTTAGGCTATGCTATATTAGATCGTAAAAGAAAATGTTCATAGGCATTTGGCTGAGATGGTAAGCAGTGCTTATCCTATCCCAGCCTTATAAGCTTTCAAAATAGTGTAGGTTTTGGGTTGCCTGTTAGGAGGAAACAAGCGTCATAATAACATCAAACCGTCATTATTTACAGAGTATTCCATAACATATGTAAAAAAATATATCGGTAGTATGTGTTGAAATGACAAAAAGTAGAAAAGAATCGAGCAGTTGCGCAGTCATGGTGTTCCCTCATCGTCCTCTGTAGCTGGTTCGTCCTCCTCGATGAGGCATCCATAATCATGTGCAATGGCATCCTCCTCCATTGTAGCCTCGCGCGGGGGCTTTGGGGGGGTTGCGTGGATGATAGGAGAAACAGGGAACTCAACATCTAGAACTCTAGTCCAAACTCCATCCAAATCCATGATCCACGCGTCTGTATCCTCCTCCATAGGCTCGTGAACCGGGAGTGGCTCGATTTTCTGAGGAGTGGGAAGCCCAGAGTTCGCAATGGTAGACTTCCTAGGGCCTCTTCTGCCCCTCTAATTCTATGGAGATAAGACTATCTCACCTAGGTGTAATCATACCTTTGAGTAGCCTCCCTGTCATGGATGCCAGAAGAGGAACCTTCAATGGATTCCAAGCGATGGTCTTTACTGCGGTGATAGCGCCCCAAAAACACACCTATTTGGATACCCCTGATGGTATTTTGATGTTGTCGCGGAGCCATGGGGAAGCTAACAAGAACAGGGGGCAGACCAGGTTCAAAGCACTGAGGTACGCAGCTGGAGAATGCGCAGTAGAGAGGCACAATGGAGGGGCTCGCAATAGGGGGTCGCGTTGCAGTGGGGCACGCAAAAGGGGGGTGCGTAGCAAGGGGATTTCCATAGGGAGGCACATAACTCGGGGGCACGCTAAAGGGGGTGCGCAACCAGGAGGGAATCATAGGGAGGATCACACTACAGGAGGGCGCACGACATGGCACGTGCGTTAGGGGGAGCATGCAACAGGGGGGAGTGCACAGGGAGGCTGGAGCAGTCAAGGGATGGCAGAATGAGGAGATACAACACCTTTTGAAGACCTGTGGCACGATCACAGATGTTGTGCGGGGTTGTGGCACGCTTGCAAATGTGAGTTGGGACAGTTCACTTGAGAATGCATGTGATTCATTGTATGGTAGGAGATCAAGTGTAGCAGAGTACCGATGTGACTGATTGCTGAGTTGAGGTTCTGCATCAGATTAAAGCTGACATTGCAAGGCATCGTCAACCTGAGCATGGGAAGATATAGCTTCGCACAGTCGGGGCATATCACCCACATTCGGGGGAGTTTGATATTTCTGGAGGAGAGTGTGGTAGTTCTCTCACAAGGTTTCATCCTCCATCTAAGAAAAATTAGAGTGATAGGGCGTTGAGTGGCTATCTACTCCTTTGTTGGCTAGGAGATCTGCTACATTTTTTCCTTTCTGCACACATGGTGGAAAGTAATGGCCCTGTGATATTGCAGCAAATATTCTAGGAAATTGAGACATTTGGCTAGCCTCCAAATGGTAGATAATTTGATGGAGAAGTGCCAAAGAGGATTCGGTTGGCCAATTAAATGATGAGTTGTGAATCTCCTTCCATTTCCAGTGGGAAAAAGTTAAGCTCGGTGGCAATGGAGATACCCTGTATAAGCCCCTCTAGCACCGTGGAGTTATTATTGTGCCACCCCAGGTTTCCATAGTAGGCATATACGGGGTTTCTATTAGAATCTCTAAAGATACCCCTAAATTCGTCTTCCCCTGGGTTACCTTTGGAGGCTCCATCGAAGTTGCACTTGAAAATACCAGCCCAGGGGGAGTTCTATTTTTCAGGTTCACAGATCCTGCCTATGCTTGAGGAGGAGTTGTCCATTGGTGGCTCAATACTTATGTGCCAGTTGTTCCAAATGGTACATTCAGTAGTGGTTGTTGGGAAGTCATCCTTCCCCCAGTGAGCCATGGCGCGAGTTTTTTCTAATTTTTTGTGTAGCTTGGCCCAAATGTACTCTTGATTTGAAGCAATGTCTTTAAATATCCTGCTATTTCGCTCTTTCTAGAGGTTCCATATCAGTAGGTCTGGAATCGGTTGCCAGAGACGATTCAGGATATTGCTGGAATAGGGATTATTCTACCATTTGCTAATAGTATTGGTGATGTTTCCCTTGTCTTGGTTGGATCTTCTGCATAGAATTTCAATCCTATCCCAAAAAGTGTTGGATATGGGGCAAAGGTCCAGTAGATGATCGATGGTTTCGATGTCATTCTGAAATAGAGGACACCTTAAAGGACCCACAAAGCCCCACTTCATGAGATTCTCCCATGTGAGGATGCATCTTTTACTAAGAAACCATAAAAATGTAGCTACTTTGGGCCAAAGTTTATATGTCCATATCTTCTTCCACATATGATTTGTGGGGCCAGGGTTTGGCATTTGTATTAGATGGTAGGCTTCTTGAGTTGAGTAATTACCACTTTGAGTGTGGCCCCAATGGAGAATTTATGTCCCTTGTTGAGTTTTGATTCTTCTTTTTGTTAATTCCTCCCAAATATCTCTGTGTTGTTCATTATTCTAGTCTGCCTTCCATCTATCTACGGTGGAGCCAAGTCATGTAACCTTGATTTGTTTCATTGGTCCAAAAGTCTTGGACGCAATTTTGTTCTCTTTCCTATAAGACTATGCTCCAGAGGGGGCGAGGGAATATTGAGGATAGACTAGGAATTTTTTGCCATGAATCCTCCCAGAATATGGCTTGATTTCCACCGTGCAGTTCCCAAAATCTATGATATTACATCACCTATTTTTGTTGACTGGCTGCATTCCAGATTTGGGATCCTCCAAGAGCGATGTTGAATCTAATTAGCTCCTCCTTGGGCCAATTTCCTGCATATTTTGTGGCCCATAGGGTTTCCCATGGTATATGAAGGTTGGATACCCATTTCCACCATATAATATTGCCCATGATGCTGTTGCTATGCTTTGGATCTCCCAGACCAAGTCCTCCCTGAGCTTTCGGAAAAAAAACCTCTTTCCATTTGACTTGCGCCCATTTGTGTTTTTTCTTGTATCCCCCCTAGAGGAAGGTTCGTTGAAGATTGAAAATGGATTTGAGGACCCATTTTGATGTCGCTAAAATAGAAAATAGGTATTTGGGTAGGGACTGAAGAACAAATTTAATGAGAACCAACCGTCCGACGATGTTGAGGGAGCAATGGGTCCAGGTGGACAGTTTAGTCTCCATTTTGTTCAACATCTCTCTCTAGGAAGAAGGTTTGATAGATGAGTTCCTGAGAGGATCTCCTAGGTATTTGGACAATATATAGGTTGTGGTGAAGCCCAGGATGCGAGCTATGTTGTGCTAGGTGATAAGAGGTGTGTTAAAAAGGAAGATTTGAGATTTTTTAGGGTTGATAGTGGTTCCAAAGGCTTCAGAGAAACAATCAAGAATGGTTCTGAGGGTGCGAGATTCCTGTACAGAGGGGTGCCCCATGATCATATTGTCATCCAAAAATTGTTGATGGGAAATGGGGGGTAGATTGTGTAGTGGAATTCCTTGAAGGTTATGAGATTGGATCGAGCTCTTCATTAGGCGGCCCAAGCCCTTAGCCATAAGAACAAATAGAAAAGGCGAGAGAGGGTCCCCTTGACTTATACCTCTAGAGGGTTTGAATGTTGTCGAGGGGATGTCATTGACAAGAATAGAGATGAAAGGAGAAGATATCAAGCTCATGATCCAGCGAACCCAATTTTTGCTGAAGCCAAAGGCAAGAAAGACTTGCTTTATGTGGTTCCAACTGAGCTTGTCAAAGGCCTTGGAAAGGTAAATTTTGAGGAGCATGCGTAGTTTTTTTGAGGTTTTTAAGGAGTGTATGACCTATGGGTTAGAATGATTCCATCAAGGATTTTCCTACCCTCAACATAGCAAATTTTCTCTGGTGAGATGAGCATGGGAAGAAGCTGCTTCAATTTGTTAGTTATAACTTTGGAAATGATTTTGTAAATTACATTGCAGAGTGCTATAGGTCTATACTTACTTGGAGAAGCATCATTATATTACTTTGGGATGATATTGAGGAAGGTTGCATTGAGAGCTGGAAGAATCCAGTGGGTGGTGCACGATTCCTCCACTATGCCCTAGACCTACTCTTTGATAGTGTCCCAGAAGAAATGGAAGAAGTTGGTGTGAATCCATCCGTCCCTTAGGCTTTCCCTTCTTTTAATTGGAAAACTGCTTGTTCAACCTCTATCAGTGTTGTAGCTTTGAGCATCATCCTGTTGTGATCCTCATTGACCAATTTTGGGATATGATGTGTGATTTTTTCAATGGCCTCCTGTCATTGGGTGTTGGATTCTTTGAGGATGTACTTGAAGTGATTGAGTAGTTCCTCTGTGATGTCCTCATGTTTTTCCATGCACTCCTCATTTTGATTCTTGAGGACTGTGATTCTATTGTGCATCTTGTGCTAGATTGTGGAGTGATGAAAGAATTTTGTGTTCCTTTCTCCATCCTTAAGCGAACATATCTGAGAGTTATGTTTCCATAGGATCTCTTCTTGGCTTCTTCTTTCTTCAAGTTGGGTTGTTAGAATCTTTTCCTTGGTCTCTAAGTCTACTGATCTTCCTTTTGATATGTTTTTTTGTTGGAGCTACTTAATTTTCTCTTCCATATCTCTTTGATATTTGAAGATTTTGCCGAAGGTGGTCTTGTTCCACAATTTCATTTTCCCCTTGAGCATATTCAATTTCAACTGGAACTGATATATTTTTGTGCCCATGGGTGGAGTGAGGGAAGCCCATGAATCCAAGATAAGTTCTTTGAACTGTGGATATTTGAGCGAAAATTGTGCAAAGCGAAAGGGTTTTTGGGTGGCTATACCTGGTCTAAGCCATTGGATCTAGATTAGCCAATGCTCTGAGCCAAAGGCCGGAACGATGTTGGCTGTGAGCTCTCCTCCCATGTGGATGAAGTCTTCCTTGATGAGGAAGCAGTCCAGTCTGGAAGAAATTGGATGAGATCCGCCCCTTCTATTATTCCAATTGAATATGCCATTGGATATTTTAAGATCTACAATATGATTGTCTTGGACAAAGTCCTTGAATTTGGTGCTATCCATATCAAGATGAGTTCTTCCTCCTTTTTTTTCATGAAGGGTTGTGATCATATTAAATTCTCCTCCAATCAACCAGAGAGAGTGAGTTTGCTAGTTGTTGAGATCTTCTATGATATCTAGAATCTCTTTTTTTTGATGGAGTAACTAAGGGAAGTAGACATTCATGAGATGTCCATGAATGATAGTTCCAATCAGGTGGAAGGAAGCTTGAATGAAGTGTTGATTAGCCTGACTATTCTCTAGGGTGAGGAAGTGGGGATTATAGATAATTTATAGGCCTATCGAAGTCCCATTAGCATGAACAACTAGGGTGTTGTAGCCTTTCCAAAGTCTTTTGGATATTGTGTCCAGTGTTGAGCTGGAGCATTTGGTTTCTTGCATAAAGAATATCATGGGGTTTTCCTTAGTAATTATTTTATTGATTAACCTATGCTTGGAGGGACTGTTTAGCCCTATGATATTTCAAGAGATGAGCTTCATTGAAGGGGGTTTGGAAGTACAGAGTAGAACCTGGTTAACTTGGGATATCACCCTGATTTTACTAGCTTTTTGCCCATGATGACCAGTCGCCGCAGATAGATTTTTCTTCCTCATTTTTTGGATTCTTTCAGAATGAGTTTGGTATTTAGGAGTGTGCCACCTTAATGCCAAGGGAGGGTATATGTTGAGCTCTAAGAAATAATTCCTCCAATTCCTGGATCTAGTCCTGTGGAATTGATAGAAAGTATTTCCGCTTGCATGCATCTTCCAACCCCATGATGTCGAGGTCCCTATAGTAAATGCTCTCTGGTTCTTCTTCCATTTCTTCTGGGGTTGATTTCAGCACTGTGCCCTTACCTTTTTCTGAGCTTTCCTTTGTGTGCATAGAGGATTGGGGTATTAGAAAGGCTTCCAGTTGGATTTTAGTTTTTTGAGTCTTGGAGGTTTGAGGATTCTCCTGCGGGGGTCGCTCTGAGTCTCTTGGAATTTAATTCTCATTCTCATTCAGTTGATCTAGGGCATCAAAGTTGTTTCTTGCTGCTACGGCTCTTTTTCTCTGGTTCGTATTTGTCTTCCTGGTGTGCCTTTTCCTTCCAACAACTTTCGTGAACCCTTCGGTATCTTTGTCTATTGAGTCATTGATCAGAGCAGTTCTTTGGTTTAGGGGGGGAATCTCTTAATAGGTGCCCATGTTGCTAACATTTTCAGCATCTAAATGGTACATGTTCATAATCTAATATTTGAATCCATTCATAGTCATCATGGAGCATGCTTACCTCATGAGGGAGAGACTTTGCAATGTTCATGTATACGCATATCCTTGTGTAGGCTACATGTCTGTTGATCTTTGTCTCCTCCACAATTTTAATGAATTCTCCCAAAGCGTTTTCGATGTCCTGAAGGGTTAGCTCGTCCCACTAGTCCTGGGGAAGGGTGTAGAGCCTGATCCATACTAGAGCCCAACATAAATTTTTCTTGTCCGAGTTGAAGTGTTCAAGCCAGTTGCGTAGATATAGACCCACAGAGTTAAATAAGTATGGCCCACCATCCAAGATTCGATTTTTGTCTTAGATGCAAGTGAAGATCACGTTGAAGAAGCCTTTGGAACATAGCTGTAGATCGATATGGCCTTTGGGCTTCCATTTGGAGGCGATACAACCTAGTAGGGATTTTTCTGTAGGCCATAAACCCATGAACTTGCCTATCAGTGCATGGTCCTTCATGTATTCGATTTTTCCATTGATTCGATGATCCAGGGGCTTGATCTTGCTTCTTGTAGTGGCCTTAGGTATACATGTGGAGGATGTGACTATTGATAATTCTTCAGCTACTACTGTTGGAGATTTCGCTGCGGGTGATGCCCCAACTGGATTAGGGAGCGGTCCATAGTTTTGATGATGATCGGTGTCAGCCCCTGCCGTCGCTCCAATGGATGTAAAACCAAAGGAGGGGGGAGCCACCATCCCCCCACTATTTTCTGTCATGAGTGATCCTATATACGCTCTAGAAGAATGCAAAGGCCCCAAATTTTGTGTAGAAGGTCTGCCAAGGGCAGCCTGCTTAGAAGCCACCAAACCCTAGGTCATGGCGGTGGTGTCGCATCAAACCTTAACCTATAAAATACATTGATGTATATTACTTAATATTTAAATTTTCATTATTCTCACCAATGTATATACACTCATTACACTTTAGTTTTATGTTTGTAGATGGAACTTGGAGAAGAAGAAAACAATCAACACAATGAACAAAACATTCCTCCAAATAAAAAAAGTCATGGAAGTAGCTCAAGAAGTGACAGCAGTTCCAGCGAAGAATGATGATCAATATGTTTGGATATCAAAGCAAGGCGTTGTATTTTTTGAAATATTTGTCTGTGTAATCAGACATATTGTTTAATGTAATGGACATAGTGTCCTAATTGAAAGACAAAGGGATAGCAATAGCTATTCCATTTTGTATGACAAAGAGTGTCTTATTCATATATATATATATATATATATATATATATATATATATATATATATATATATATATATATATATATATATATATATATATATATATATATATATATATATATATATACATTTTAATTTATTCTATTGAATTCTCCATTTTCACTGTGAAATGTTACACCACTGATTAAATATATGGATGATTAAATATTATAATGAAGAGATGCGAAATCTGATGATATGATATAACAAATTAATCCAAACATCACATTCAACTGCACTAATAAAAAATAATTGATATGAATATTTTTATAAGATATGTGTCGAATTTTGATGAATAATGAATTTAAAAAACTCATAATAATTGCACTGTCACAGGTCAATGTTTCTAAAAAAATAAAATGAACACCAGTGCGTGTTAGTTACAACACACTAGTGTGTTTGAATGATATTGTGCACCAGTGCGTTTCTACGACCTATGGGCACTGCAAAAATACATATACCAATCAGAATGCCCAGTGCACTTTATCGATGACTACCACCCAGGCAGTTGGATATGTGTTGCATGCACCAGTGAGGTTTTCCTTTAACACGCTGGTGCGTTTTTATAACTTAACATCCCAGTGCGTTTTAACACCTAAATATCCCGGTGTGTTTTTACACCTTAACAACGTCGGTGCATGCACCTTCCATCAGCCTGATGTGTATTTTTCGATGACATGCATCGGGACATTGCTAAATGCCCAGGGGCGTCTGAAATTTTTTTCCATCCTGGTGCTTGTTATGTTTATAGTACTAGTGCGTACATGGTAAAATGCATTGGTGCAGTCACACGTGATGCGCGCACCGATGAGAAAAAATCCGTAAAAACCTCCGGCCACCCAGTTCTTTTTATTTGTGTTGAAGTTTCGTTAGAAGCCATGTCAAAACCTTCGTTACCAAAAATGAATGGTGTAGAATTTTTTTTTTTGAAAATTTTGGCCAATTTTATAACACTAAAAACCTCCTTTATAACCTTTGCTAGAGGGTCTTTTCCTTGTAGTGAGTCATTCATATTTTGGACTTCCCTAGTGATGAAAGAGCAGGAATAATTCACCTACAAACAATACATTGAGAAATTTATGCACACAGCAATGAGTGTGTTAAACAATTCAGCAGAGCCAAGGATCAATGAGGAGATAAAAATAATTTTACACCTAACAGAGCAAGCAAAGACTAGAGACTAGTACATGTACTAGAACTACACTGAAATTAGAGTGTATGGGTGTGAGTTGGAACCATACAAATTTCCAAAATACCTCCCCATGAGGATATTTGCATTAGAATATATTAGAAAAATTCTAAATTCAGATGAGATACACTTTGTTTCAACAAAAAATAAATCACAGTTCAGAATAAAGACATAGGTTGGCTCTTTTGTATGTAAAAACAGATCGACAGGAGAAGAAGTAGATAATATTCTCAAACAAATGAAGTTCAGCTTAAGTTTCACATGGTCTTATGACCCTCTGGGTATAATTTCTAAATTGAGCGTGGAAAACAAAATTACTCCATATACTCATACCTAGAGGCCTGAAATGGAAAGATATGTGAACCAGTTGACTTGGGAAAAGAATACCTTACAGGAAGCTGAGGAGAAACTTGTTTCTACTTCTACTACACAAAATATTGTTCCTCAGGAGAAAGCAACCAAAATACATAGAGAAGAAGAGTCACCTTCAGTGACAGACAATGCAGGGAAGCAGTTTAAAATCATGTACAGAAAGTGAAAAAAATTGAATCCTAAAGTAGATTCAGAGAAGAATTTAGAACAATAAGTTACTATGATAGTCAAGGAGACACCATCTTCCTCTTAGGCAGGCAAAAAATTCACCGCATCTCCAATAGTATCATTAGTATCCCAGGATCAACAAGACACAATCCAGACTACAAAGGTTGTTCAAGGAGAGAAAGAAAAGAGAATTTCTAACATATTTAGAGAAATCAAACTTAAGAATGAGATTCTTAAGAATAACATTTATACTCAATTTTGGAAGCAAACTTCCAACTCACAGAGTAGACTGCTTTCATTTTCTTATTCATAGAAAGCGAGGATGAAAATGGCTTTCCTTGAGGCTCAAATCCTATAGCCTAAATCAGCAACAGATTATAAGAATACAACTTTTGAGTTTGATACTAAACATATACATCCCATTGACCAAATGGAGATGCACAAACAAACTGGTGAAATTATCTGTTCTGCTCTAACCAATAATACTATGATTGTTTCTAAAGTGTAGGTTTCACTTTCCAAAATTCAGTCTCAGCTGAAAATGGAGAATATTCTTTCTCTAGAAAAGGATACCGTGATCAAATATTTGGAGGGTTTGGTTGTGAATATGGGTTATGATGCATAGAACATGAAATCTACAGAGGAGTTTATCAAGAAGAAGAATGCTGACATTGCATCATTGAGAAAACAACTAAAGTTGCCAGCAACTGAAGATACTCTCACCAAAGATATTGAAGAATCTGAGACTCAGAAAGGAGACATGATGAAGTTAATCATGCAACAAAATGCTTAAATTAGATAGATGGAGACAGAGCTGGAGAAAATGATTAATGAAAAGGAGCATAGTTCTAAATTTTCCATGGCTCCTCTAGATGTTGTACCTCTCACAAAAATTTCCACCACAACAACTGCAACATCAACTGCACCTTCTACACAATCTACAGAGGTTTTTGACCAATTTACAAAGGTTGTTGAGATTTTGTCAATTCAGACTAAGGAAGTAAAGAAATTATAGGGACAAGTTAAAGCACTACAAGATAAGAATACGAAGAGTGAAGCTTCACATTTGGATGAAGATCAAAAATCTCAGAGGCTGATAGAAAGGCTACAAAAATTAGAGAGAGATTCAACTATTGGACATACCTTGGCCCAAGCCAAGGAAAGAATTTGGACAGATATTATGAATTCTATGAATGAAATATGGCCATGTATCCAAATCATTTTATAGCAAAAGGTATTGATAAATAAAGCAACAAAGCCCATTATAGAAATCAAAGAACAATTGGGTGACATGCCTACCAAATCTACAAACATCATCAAGTTCCTAAATTCAAAGAATAAGTATGAGTTGGATGATTTAGGAATTGATGGAAGGGCAGAAAAAATTTTGGAGGTAAAGAAGATTCTGACTAAAAAGAATATTATTACTTAGTTAGATGAAAAGTGTCAGAGTCTGGAAATAGAAGTAAATGGGTTTTTCACTAGGATAGAAGATTTAAATCAGAAAGGATTACCCAGTTTATTCATAATTGATGATAAATTAATTACTCAAGAAGATTATATTAAAAAGATGAAGAAAGTAACCAGAGATAGTTCCAAGTTTGCTAATATCAAAGGCAACATGACAGGTAGAGCATTCCTAGAAGCAATGGGAAATGACTTATTTATTCAGCATGAGGTAAACCACATCTTCATGGTAAGGCTAACGTTTGCAAAGCATAACGAGGTTGATGAAATTTACTGGAAGGTAACCAAATTAACCATTCTAGATGAATATAGATGGGAAAAACTATGTGAATTACTAGACTGATTGGTAATTCGGATGCAGTTACAGGATTAGCCAGCACATCAGCTAGCGCATCACAATAACATGCCAATTCATCAACGGACTCCTCCAAATTAGAGCCACCTCTACACACATTTTTCCACCTAGCCTATTACTCTACAAGAAACATATATTTTATTTAGAATAATGCTAAATATCCACTGTCTATTGAGACAATGATTTTTGTAATTATTGTGTAAATACTTCACACTTCAAAGTATTCTGGGTTGATTTTTGAACATAATTTTCTCCAAGTTATTGTAATTTTCTGGTTTCTTGATTCATCAATAATACCAAGACATTCTTCACAGGATTCATGTACTGTACGAATTGGTGATGTGTTTCTCTTGTTCATGTGTTTATTCATTGTTTTCTTTCACTATTATTTCTTAAAAAACTTAATTACATTATAGAAACGGTGACGAATAGGATTTGTTGAAATATGCACCCTATTTTGGTTGGAGATAATTTCTATGTTTACTTCTAAAGTCAAATTAAGGAATTCTTAATTTCTGCTTAGTTTCTACTGAACCTTTCATTTCTTCTATTTAATATCATTTAAATTTTGAAAGATCAAACTAGTGCAACCTAGATTGCCTTGTGAAACTCCTTTAAAGTTTGATGCAGATCCAGTTAGTTTTTAGACTCCATATCCCAATGGAATTATAATAATTCAATCAATCACAAACAAACAAACAATAACACAAGTCATAACTAGCCTAAAATTTACATAAAACAAAGCTAAAATTTATAGAGAGATCCCTCTCTAAAGTTGTCAGGGCTAGATCCCAGCTTCCAAAGAAGTTTTGATGTTATCCTCTATGCTTATTGTCACAATCTCAAAAATTTCAGAATGATAACATAATGGCAACCATACTAGGGACAATTGAAAACACTGTAATTTTCTTCGAATTCATTTCCCTGGTTAAAAGAAGTGTATTTTAGGAAAATTTCAACAGATTGTTTCTTTTTCACTTTTTTAAATACTAGTGTGTGTGTGTTTTAGATTTTAATTCTGGCTCCGAAAAGACTTTGTACTAGATCTCATCCTCATCCTAAACTTGCCACTATTTTTGATGATCCTGAAAAATTATTGAGAAGAAGAAGTTCAGCTGAGAGCCAAGGAAGTAGTAGTTCTCCCCCTAGGGCAGATTCTCTTCCATATAACTTTGTCACTTTACAGGATATTGAATTTGATTTTCCTTTTGAGCATATCTTATTTAGGACTAGGTCAAAAAATTGGGTGGACCAAACTGCGGTAGATCAGTCTACCTTGCGACGTCATTCATTTGAAATACATTCTTTCCAACCTTATCCTAATCTTCAAATCCTTCAAGACTTTGATAAATTACAAGATTTAGTATTATGCCTTGACCTATCTACTCATGAGGCATACATCCAGCAATTTTTTGAACTCTCTACCTTAACTTCTTTTGAAGTTTCATCCACTTCATCTCAGTTTCTTCACCCAAGATCATCCAGTTCCACTCCTTCTATAGTTTCCACTAACACCCCTGTAATTTCTCACCAGGAAACTCAAAATTCATCTTCTCCCCAATCTTCACCTACAATTCAACCTAAATCTTCAACACAGCCTCAAACTTCAATTCAACCTCCACCTTTCATTCAACCTTCACCTTTCATCCAACTTCCACCTTTAATCAATCCACATATTATCCTCAAATTCCCATAATGGCAGCAAGATATGCTCCACTTATTCTTCAGGGTCCTTTAGAAAACATGCCATAGGACTATCAAACTAGCATCCCCCAGTTTAATGGTACTGGACCCATAACCGCTCAACAACATGTTGATAGGATGAATGATAGTTTTGATCTTTAAGAAGTAGATGAATAAAATGTTAAAATGAGGTTATTTTCTCAAAGTATTACTGGAGAAGTTAGAAAATGGTTTAAGGCCTTGCCACCTGTTAGCATTAATGATCTCCCTTCATTTAATTAGTCATTCCTCAATATATGGGAATTTAAAAAGAACCCTCTTCATATTCTATTAGAATATGAAAGTATTAGGAGGGCACCCAAGGAAAGTGTCTAGGATTATTGCACCAGATTCAATAGTGTTTATAATGAAATTCCTGCAAACATTAAACCACCACAAGGTTTAGCCTTAATAAAATTCCCTGAAGGATTTGAGGCATACATGTATTATCAGCTAAGAGAGAGAAACTTTGCCACTTTATAATAAATGGAAAGAGATGCAGTGAGTGTAGAAGCCAATTTGTTAGAAAAAAAGTTAGGATAAGCACAGAAAGGAGAGTGAAAATGAAAGAAGAACCTTCAATATCTTATGTTGATGATAAGATACTTAATTTGGTTAGAACAATAGAGAGAATGATGGAAAGGATCAATCTAACATATATAGTTACCCCAAGATAAAATCAGTCAGGCCCTCAAAACTGAAATCAACTTGTTAGGAGAAATCCACCAAAAATCAAGAAAAGGGAACAAAGGGGACTAGACCAGCAAATTATACCTCCTTTCCAAGAGAATTATGTTGATGATGAAGGTGAAATAGTTGAAGAGTTATAAGATAATCCAATACATCTTATGGGAATAAATGATGACGAGACAATTTTTCTTACTCAAGAAGAACAAGAACCTTTTCAACTTTCTCAAACAGAACTTGAATATGAGGAATTAGATGATTATAAACAAGGATTTGAGAATGATATCATGGAAGTTCACATACAATACAACCTTAGGAGTATGAAAACATCAGATACCCCTAGAAAGAAAACTTTTGATATTACTACTAAAAAAACCTCTGATACTATTGTTAAGAAAATCGAAGATACTCCTGCCAAGAAAACTGTTGAAAATTTTGGTAAAAGGATAGTAGAAACTCCTGCCAAAAAGATAGTTCATATTACTTCAATAAAAACTCAAACAAATATCTCAACCACTAGTCAGCAAAAAGATCCCATCCCAAAAGATGTTGCTGATAAGTCATATTTCCTAAACATAAGTAAATTTTAGACATCCTTCAATATTGAGAATGAGTTAGAAAAACTCAAAATACCTATTCCTCTAACAGATTTAATGAACAAAAAAGTGTACATATCTTAGGTAATGAAATCTCTTAATATAGGGGAAAATACAGATATTTTCAATTTGAATGATGACAAACCTGAACTTTTATTTGGACCTAAAGTAGATGGAAAACCTCAGGAATGAGGTGTGCCTCCCTCCTATGTTAGCCTAAATTTTCATGAAATTTTTTTTCATAATGCCATGCTAGATTCAGGTGCTCCACATAACTTAATTCCTAAGACTGTCGTTACCAGACATTACCATACCATATAAGGATTTATATTCTTTTGATTCTAGCAAAGTGAGATGCTAAGGTCTTATCAAAGATCTGTGTTACTTTGGCACAAATTCCATCCAAAATTTTGGTCATGGATATAGTGGTTGCAGATATACCCCCTAAGTATGGCATGTTGTTTTTATGTTCGTGCCGCAACAACCCCCTTTTACTTCAAATTTTTCAATAATACTAAATATGAGGGGACCCTTAGTCAAAAAATCCAAAAAAATTAATTAGTGCTTGTTTCCTTTCTCAAATAAAACTTACTATCATAACTTATGGAAATTCCTTAGGAAATCATTAAATACACTTAAGTTTATGATAAATTAGAATAAAATCTTTTCTTTGAAGAAAATATCGCATCCATCGCAATAAGTAGACATCCTTTGTAAGGCAAAATCTTTTAAATTGCGATTTCGCGATATTGCGATAGCGCGATCCAGAAAACTATGCATTAAAATATTGATCGCAAACCGCATATCGCAGAAAATATGTTTAACAAATAATTTTCATATATAATATTTTGCGATATTGCGATTTCGCGATGCTATGAGACATCGATTAGTGAATATTGCGATTTGCGATAATTGCGATCTTGCGATGATTTCGATTTGAGAAAATTGTGATCTGCGATATCGCGATATTGCGATATTGCACAGCAAATCGCAGATCGCAATGTCGCAGATTCTTAAAAGCTCGTTGTCCAAAGAAAATATTTTCATAAATCAATATCCGTTATGCGCTTTAATGATTGAATTAATGAATGGATTGTCAATTATCGATAAAAAGGATTTTGTTTTGATTGAAAGGTTGTTTCATGTTAAAATAATATATTCCATCCGCCTTCAGCATTTAAAACTATCCTGTCACCTTTCTCATGTCATTACTCTCACTTAATTCGTAAAACCGCAGGCGCGAAGGAGCAGAATACTATACAAAGCATTCACAAAGTATTATGGGAAAGAAAGAGAAAACTCCAAGTTCTGAAAACAAATAGATGGCTTCCCTGTATGCAGATACTGCTTGCAACAAGGATGCTGGTATCACTACCTGGGAGGGTATGCATAATTTGCTCGAAGAAGAAAATCTCAAGGTAATGGAAGTCGCGGCTACTGCAGGTTCAATTAATTCATCTGAAGCATCTCTTACAGAATTGGCTTGTTCATTTTTGCACCGGATAGTAGCAAGACCGAGAATTCTTCCATATACAGATATGTTAAAATGGGTGTTGGATAGCATCGATATTTCAGACAGGCAATTTAGAACTCCAGATCAAGAGCTCATCGGGCCATTCACTACAGAAGATTTGAGGCTTATGTATCACTTGCCGGAGCCTCAGGCGACTTACAACAAACAATTTATGGAGAAATTTTCTAGGCAAAATGAAAATTTGGTGGAATGCACAAAGGAACGGACCAAAAGAGATGAACCGTTGAAGAAAGACAAACACGGTATGTACAGTACTGGTTCACTCACCTCTCCCTACTGTTTTGCTGCTGCTATGTTATGTAGGCTTTTTGGAAAGCCTGACATAAATAAGGTCTTGCCTGAATGGCTTCCGTTATTAAATGCTGTTGTTAACGCTACCATTGTAGACTGGGCCAAAATATTGTCTGATAATTTAGCCACTGCTATTTTCAATTACCGGTCTAAACAGACTGTCTCTCAGAGGATTTATCCTCCTTTTTATCTATCTGCCTATGTTATGGATTCTATCTGCTTTGTTTCTAAATTCCCTTTAATGGGTTGGCAATGGACAATTCATGATCCTTTGCCTATTCATGTGTATCACAAAGAACTGTGGGAATCAAAATTTGTTCCTCATTTTTACAAGATTTTCCATGGCATAATGTTGCCGTTGTACAGAATATTGTATAATAAGGATGCTCCAAGGTTTTCTCCGGAAGCAGAAGTCGACATTCTCCCTATCGCACGATGGTTTGGAGAAGAGTTGTTTACCTATGTAAGGGTTTTTGGAAGCTCTACTTCTCCTCATGTTTTACCCTTGTATGATCCGGATAAACTTATAGCTCGGGAAATTGCATACCAAACCTGTGGTGAAGGAGGTTTGACAAAGGAATTAAAGGATAAGAAGAAGGCCATCTAGCCACAATTTCCCATAGCCTGTGGAGCATTTTCATTGTTTGATGTTGGTCATGCATTCAAAGAGGTAAGCAATATTACATGCTTACAACTGTTCAAGTTTTCGAGAAGGCTATTTGATCCATATGATGTTGTCAAATATTTCACCACTGCAGTTAAGGTGAGAGTATTTTCTGGAGAAGAAGATCCTTTTGATGATATGTTTCAAGAAAAATGTTCATTTAAAGAAATTTTGCATTTAGCTCAAACACAGTTTTCCCCAGAAGTATTTCAGGAATTTAAAATCTACAGAGAAAGAAGATTGACTACTATCCCTTTGGATAATTTACGCTTGGAACCCACAAGGGAACCAACTCCTAGTGTCAGTCTCAATGGTAGCTCAAATACTGACAGTTCTAAATCAAATTCTAACAAAGAAACCTCTGAACGTTCCCGAAAGTCTAATAAATATGAAGGCTCAGTGAAAGATATAGCTCAGTCAAAAGAGCTTTCACAACTACGGACTTCAACCACTCTTGTTGGAAAAATACTCGTGGGGGGGGGGGGGGGAATCGCATTTAGTGCGTACAACAACTTTGATTTTTCTTCTAAAAACCCATACGCTACTTTCCTAATGCCAACCCGCGTATATACACGGATATCTTTTACCGAACTCGCGTATATCCAGTGATTTAATTATGCATTTAATTCTTGACTCAATTTATTGCATTAATCAATCATCAGATTTTTAGACAACAGTAAACAGGTGTAGAAAGAACAGAATAATCATCACACATAAGCAACGCACATGGACACCAGGATTTTTAGGTGGAAACCCAATTCGGGAGAAAACCACTGCTGCCATCGTCTCAATCTTCAATATTTATTATTAAGAAAATTTCTTACAACATGTACTGGCGCAGACTCATACCAGCACGCAAGCACCCACCTGCAGAAGGCTACAACCTTCTCTCGTTTTCTAGCCTCTCCTGGAAGGGAGCAACAACCCCCTGCTCTCGTTTACCAGCCTCTCCTGGAAGGGAGCTACTACCCCCTGATATTAACACCAGCCTCTACTGGCAGAAAGCTTCTACTTTCAGACTGAAGGCTTCAACCCTCAGAACCACTGCAGACCACGTTTCATCAATTTTCAAACTGGATCAAACAGCATAAACACAATCCTTCACTTATCAACAAACATCCTTTTCCCATTGCATCAAACAGAACAGTGAAACCATTGTAACCAGAATATCAGAGATAGCCCAAAATTCAAAATAGATACACAGAAACTCAATCAGCTTTGAGAAACCATCAGTTCAAATTGCATACACGCTTTTCGTTAAACAGACCCGCGTATATACGCGCTTTTAATAAAGTCAACCCGCGTATACATCTGTGCACTTTTCAGAGAAAAACCCTAAAAGTCCATAGGCGCCCTTGGTTAAACAGATCCGTGTATATACACACTTTTCATGAAACGAACATGCGTATAGATCTAAAAGGATAAACTTTTCAGTGCAAACCAGATCTGTGGACTTACCCATATTTCTTCAATATCTTCAACAGATTTGCGCCAGGTATTCATTACTTCTTTTCAAGTCATCCTAGAGATTCATCATTTCCAGATCTACAGTTTTTGAACCTTCATCATATTCACAGGTGCATCATAGATTCAGATCTATCGATTAAGAACAGAGTTCAATCATGCAGATAAACTTCAGAGTGTAGTATTCATTAAAACCCAGACACATGCACACTATTTGCACAATGATTTTCTTCTCCTTATATAGGTTTACCCTTTATCAATACCATGATTCAAAACCACATAAATTCCTATGGTATTCCTGGATGGGATCATATAAACAATCCAGCGCTCAATACAATGGGTCAAATCCATGGTAAGAACCCCTGCTTTTATATCTTTAGAGTGCAATTATGCATATGCGACTTATCTCGTACTTTTCCACGTGCATACGCTACTTCGCCTAAACAAACCTACGTATGCATAGTGACATGTCTTATTCATCATTGCTTTGGCTCTTTCTGATATTTCTTTCTTCTGTTACTTCTGAGCTACTTGTGGAACATCAGATTTACATCATTAATAAACTCATCAAGCATCAAGAACAACTTCATTAAGTAGGTTGCCATCATCTTCATCAAGTGGGTTTCCATCAAGGACAACACTCCGCATCATATTGCCAACAATCTCCCCCTTTGGACTTGATGGCAACCACGATGGTGTTTGATCACCACAACAGATAGATTCATTAAACATAATGATATTCTCCCCTTTCAAACACCATATCACTCTCCCCCTTTGACATCAAGGGAAAAGGGCGGATCAAAACCAACACAAGGTTATTTTCTCCTCATGTAGATAGAAGAGCGCTGTAGATCTGATGTGCACTGAAGTTACCATGCTCCCCCTGAGTTCATGTTGAATCTTTAAACATATTTTTCAATGAAGTACATGACTCTATGACCTTCCTATCACCAAGGACTCATACTTACAACAAAGATCCAACCAAGTGGATTTACATATGAGACTCAAATACCCAACGAAGTGGGTTTACACATTTTTTGACTCAACTACCCAACCAAGTGGGTTTACACATTAGATCAAGTCCTTACATGACTGAATATTACATTTTTTCATCAAATTACAAATATGACCTTTTATGACCAAAACCAAAAATAATTCAAGAGAGAGATAATATTTTAGAACCATCATAATGCCAACAATGCATTATACTTAGCAAGGCTAATGCTCCCCCTGAACCTATACATCAGTTTACTCCTTCATCTCCCCCTTAGCTTGTGCATCCTGAACACTTTCAACAGAAGATCATCAAGGCATCTTCAACCAATATCAGAGAATGAGATAGAAATATAAGAGATAAAACTTCACCAGAGATTCCATACAGCATCAGAGATATCAATCAGTACTGCAAATGAGCTGAAGAATGCTGACCCCAAACAAAATTTGTCAGCAGCTAACCATACGTGGTTTTCTGTGTATGAACTCGCGTATATACGCGATTGTCTTTCAGGAAACTTGCGTATCCAATTTAATCTTCTGAATTTTATCAGATATGCTCTTCTGAGAGGTAGAGAAAACACCCAGCTTCAGTCTGAGATATTCGAATGCTTCCCTGGGCAGAGGTTTGGTAAATATATCAGCAACTTGTTCTTTAGAGGGAACATACTCCAACTTCACCTATTGTTCAAGCACTTGTTCATGTAAGAAGTGATACTTGATGGGAATTTTCTTGGTCTTTGAATGCATAACATGATTCTTTGAGATACTGATGGCACTTGTGTTATCACACATAATGGAGATAGGAGGTGTACATTTGATTTGAAAATCTTGCAGGGTTTGCATCATCCAAAGAAGTGGAGTGCAAAAAGATGTGACATCCACATATTCTGCTTCTGCTGTAGATAAGGCAATAGAATTTTTCTTCTTGCTGAACCAAGATACCAACCGGGGCCCCATATAGAATGCACCACCACTAGTGCTTTTCCGATCATCGACATTTCTAGCCCAATCTGCATCTGTGTAAGCATGAAGAGTAAGATCAGCATTCTTTGGATACCATAGTCCAAAGTCTTGATTTCCTTGTAGATATTTGAATATTCTTTTGACAGCTTGAAGGTGAGACTCTTTTGGATTAGCTTGGAATCGTCCAACAATCCCTACTGTATGCATAATGTCTAGTCTAGTCCCAGTGAGATAAAGTAGGCTACCTATCATTGATCTGTATTCTGGTTGATTTACTGCGGGACATTCATCATGAGAACTGGGGTTACATCCAGTTATCATTGGTGTACTTATAGGTTTGCATTCTTCCATGCCATACTTCTTCAGAATTTTCTTAAGATATTTTTCTTGTGATAAGAATATACCATCTACAGTTTGATGTACTTGCAAGCCAAGAAAGAATGTTAGTTCTCCAAGTAAGGACATTTCAAATTCTTGCTGCATGACAGAAGCAAAATTCTGACTCATAGATTCTTCATTACTCCCAAAAATGATGTCATCAACATATACAACCACAATAAATAGTTTATCATTTTCAATTTTTGTGTATAAGTTGTTATCAGCAGACCCCTTTGAAAATCCTTGTTGATGAAGATATTTGTCAAGATGATAATACCATGCCCTTGGAGCTTATTTGAGACCATATAGAGCCTTTTTAAGTCTAAAAACAATATTTTTATCATTTCCCAAAATGAATCCTTCTGGTTGTTCTATATAAAATTCTTCCTCTAGATCACCATTGAGAAATGCAGATTTAACATCCATTTGATAAACTTTGATTTGTTGAAAACTTGAAAAAGCAAGAAACATTCTTATGGCTTCAATTCTAGCTATAGGACCAAAAGTTTCTTCAAAGTCTATTCCTTCTTGTTGAGTATACCCCTTGCAAACCAATCTAGATTTGTTTCTTATAACATCCCCATTCTCATTTAACTTGTTCTTGAATATCCACTTAGTTCCAATGACATTTTTATCATGTGGTCTTGGTACCAATTCCCAAGTGTGATTCTTTTCAATTTGATCAAGATCTTCATTCATGGCTTGAATCCAACATTCATCTTTGCTAGCTTGATTGACATTGTGAGGTTCAATCATGGATAGAAATGCCAGATAGCTAGAAGATCCCACAAGAGTCCTCCTTGTTTGTACACCTGATTCCTTGTCTCCCAAAATTTGAGTTTCAGGATGATTCTTTTGAACATATCTGGATGGAGTTTTTCCAGATAAATCATTTTCAGGTTCTTCATCGGATCCATTGTCTATATCATTTCTATTTGATGCAGAAGGACAAAAATCACCATCATCTTCATCTGCTGTTTGTTTTTATTCTTTAGGGGCTGCAGGAGACTCATCAAAAACAACATCAATACTTTCAACAATCTTCCGAAGCCTTTTATTGTAACATTTGTATGCTCTGCTTGTAGATGAGTAACCAAGAAGAATTCCTTCATCTGATCTGGGTTCAAACTTGCCAAGCTTTTCATCATTATTTTTGATAAAGCATTTACTTCCAAAAACTCTAAAATGCTTCACAGAGGGAGAATTACCATACCAGAGTTCATATGGAGTTTTGTCACTATTTACCCAAACATGTGCCTTGTTGAGAATGTTTGCTGCTGTATGTGCTGCTTCTCCCCAGAACATGTCAGGAGTTCCAGAATCATCAAGCATAGCTCTAGCCATTTGTTGAATTGTTCTATTCATTCTTTCTGCTACGCCATTTTGTTGTGGAGTGCCTGCTACAGAGAACTGTTTTTTTATGCCATGTTGTTCACAAAATTCAAAGAATTCATTTGATGTATATTCTCCTCCTCGATCAGATCTAAGACACTTGATTTTTAGATCTAATTCATTTTCAACCAATGCTTTGAAGATCTGAAAATTTTCAAATGCTTCATCTTTGTGTTTGATCAACCCAATCCAACACATTCTAGAGAAATCATCAATAAATAAGATATAGTATTCTTCACCACGTGGTGAATTTTTCCTCATAGGTCCACATATATCAGTATGAACGAGTTCAAGAGGCCTTCTTGATGAGCCTTCCTTGGAATTAAGTTGAACTCTGGTCTGTTTACCGAATTGGCAAGATTTGCATATGATACTCGCTGGTAGAGTAATATTGGGAAGACCACGAACAACTTTGAGTCTGCTTGATTTGTTGATTTGAGAGAAGCTAAGATGCCCCAGCCTTCTATGCCATAGCCAATTTTCTGAAGATTTTCTCAAGTAGCATTGATATTTGTTGTTCTTTAATACATACAGGTTGTTTGGAGTTCTTTTTCCTTTTATAATTTTTTTACCTATATCAAGATCACATACCACACATTCTTTTGAACTAAAGACAACCTCAGTTCCTTGATCACACATTTGACTCACACTTAACAGGTTATGTCTTAATCCATCCACATACATGACATTATTAGCTTTCACCTTTTCTTTTAGAAAAACAGACCCTTTTCCCTTAATGACAGCAGGTGTATCATTTCCAAAAGTAACATTCTTTTCCTTTTCTAGGGTATTATATGCATGAATTTTGTTTTTGTCACCTGTCATATGTTTTGAGCATCCGCTATCAATATACCATTGATTTTCTTCACCTTCTGCAAATAAAGCGATGCCACAATTTTCAACCTGTATTTCCTTCTTTTTCCACACTTTGGAGCTTGAAGGAACATGTTCTTTTGGCTGGACTTTGCTCCTGCATTCAGATTCTTTACGGCCAAAGTTATTGCAATAAGCACATTCAACTTCGTTTTGAAGAGGAGAAAAGTTGTTATAGGTATTCTTTTTTGGTTCAGTATCCAACCTTTTCTTTCTTGCTTCTCTTGTCATGATGGTTTTATAAGCAACACATTGAGCAGCTTTATGACCAAAATTGTGACATGTAAAACATTGTCCATTGAAGTAGAAATTTCTTTGATCATGAAATCTTCTATTTGGATTAACCTGTTGGTTGGAGCTTCTTTGAAAGTTATTCCTGTTAGTGTTCCTTGAATTGAGATGATCCTGCTTTACCTGTAAAGAATTCTTACTTCCTTGTTGAGTGGCAGAATATTGTAAACCAGTTGTTGCTGCCTTTAGATAGTTTGGTGCTGAAGCCTGAGAGGATTCTCCAATATATCCAAGACTTGTTTTTATGAGAGGAGAACGTTGTACCTTGATAATTTCATCTAAGGTTTCCGATCCTTTAGCAAATCTGAGATTCAGAGTCTTCACTTTGTCCAATTCTTTTCTTAGACTTACCACTTCACATTTTGCTTTCTCCCTGTGTTTCTTTTCTTCTTCAATCTGATTTTTCAGCGTCTCTATGATTATCTTATTTTCTTCTAAGTATATTTTGAGTTGATTGTTTTCCTCAAGAAAATCATTGTCCTCTAGAGCATCCACAAAAGTATCCTTTTCTTTCCTTGATTCTTGTTCAAATGCCATGAGAAGTCTAAGATCTTGTTCAAATTCTACCTCACTATCAGATAACCCATCACTGTCTTCATTAGTATAATAACTTTTCCTAGTGCTAGATCAGTTTTTATTACTTCTTGCTACTTATTTAGCAGATGTTTCTTTATAAGGACACTTTGCAGCATAATGACCAACTCTTCCACAATCAAAACATTTGAAAGGAAGCTTACCTTTGAACCTTCCGGTTCCTGGTTGGAGTCTTCTCACAAAATTTGCCTCATCCTCTTCTGAGATATATCCTGAGCCTTCTGCCTTTTGAGCTTCTTTCCCTTTTGTAGAAGCTTTAAAAACAGCTTCTTTGACTTCAGATGGTCCCCCTCTCCTCATTTCATAAGCAGCCAGTATGCCATGAAGTTGCACCGCAGTAAGAGTTTGAAGATCCTGTTTTTCTTCAAGAGCAGAGACTTTTGATTCAAATTTTGCCGTTAGCGATCTCAAGATTTTCTCAACCAAGGTAGATTCAGTTATTGTTTCTCCCAGATTTCTCATACGATTTACAACATCATCAACACGTAAAAATAAACTGGCAATATTCTCATCATTATGCATTCTTAAGTTTTCATATTCAATTCTGAGGGATTGAAGTTTTGCACTTTTTACCTTTGCATCACCTTCATAACTTAGAATGATTTTGTCCCATATTTCCTTTGTTGTATTCAACTGCATGACTTTGACAAATTCTGCTTCAGTTAGACTTCCTGTTATAGCATTGACCTCTTTTGCATTTGATTCATAATTCTTCCTTTCAGTTGGATCTTTTGGTGTAGCAGCTGGATATTGATATCCTCTTTCAACTATGGCCCATATATCTTCTCCCATAGACTGAAGATAATATCTCATCCTTATTTTCTATAAGATTAAATTACTTCCGTTGAAGAGTGGAGGCTTGATAGATGTTGTTCCCTCTTGATTGCTCATCTTGCTTGATCTTCCTTCTAGCAGTTAAGCCTTTTCAGAAGGACCTGCTCTGATTCCAATTGTTGGGAAAAATACTAAGAGGGGGGGTGAATCAGTATTTAGTGCAGATAATAAAACTTTGATATTTTCTTTCTTAAAAACCCATACGCTACTTTCCTGAAGTCAACCCGCATATATACGTGGATATATTTTACCGAACTCGCGTATATCCAGTGATTTAATTATGCATTTAATTCTTGACTCAGTTTATTGCATTAATCAATCATCAGATGTTTAGACAACAGTAAATAGGTGCAGAAAGAACAGAATAATCATCACACATAAGCAACACACATGGACACCAGGATTTTTAGGTGGAAACCCAATTCGGGAGAAAACCATCGCTACCGTCGTCTCAGTCTTCAATCTTTATTATTAAGAAAACTTCTTACAACATGTACTGGCGCAGACTCATACCAGCACGCAGGCACCCACCTGCAGAAGGCTACAACCTTCTCTCGTTTTCCAGCCTCTCCTAGAAGGGAGTAACAACCCCCTGCTCTCGTTTACCAGCCTCTCCTGGAAGGGAGCTACTACCCCCTGATATTAACACCAGCCTCTACTGGCAGAAAGATTCTACTTTCAGACTGAAGGCTTCAACCCTCAGAACCACTGCAGACCACGTTTCATCAATTTTCAAACTGGATCAAACAGCTTCAACACAATCCTTCACTTATCAAAAAACATCCTTTTCCCATTGCATCAAATAGAACAGTGAAACCACTATAACCAGAATATCAGAGATAGCCCAAACTTCAGAATAGATACACAGAAACTCAATCAACTTTGAGAAACCATCAGTTCAAATTTCATACGCGCTTTTCGTTAAACAGACCCGCGTATATACGTGCTTTTAATAAAGTCAACCCGCGTATACATCTGCGCACTTTTCAGAGAAAAGCCCTAACAGTCCATGCGCGCCCTTGGTTAAACAGATCCACGTATATATGCGCTTTTCATGAAACGAACCTGCGTATAGATCTAAAAGGATAAAATTTTCAGAGAAAACCAGATCTGTGGACTTACCCAGATTTCTTAAATATCTTCAATAGATTTGCGCCAGGTCTTCATTACTTCTTTACAAGTCATCCTAGAGATTCATCATTTCCAGATCTACAGTTTTTGAACCTTCATCATATTCACAGGTGCATCATAGATTCAGATCTATCGATTAAGAACAGAGTTCGACCATGCAGATAAACTTCGGAGTGTAGTATTCATTAAAACCCAGACACATGCACACCTTTTGCACAATGATTTTCTTCTCCTTATATAGGTTTTTCCTTTATCAATACCATGAGTCAAAACCACATAACTTCCGATGGTATTCCTGGACGGGATCATATAAACAATCCAGCGCTCAATACAATGGGTCAAATCCATGGTAAGAACCCCTGGTTTTATATCTTTAGAGCGCAATTAGGCATACGCGACTTATCTCGTACTTTTCCGCGTACATACGCTACTTCGCCTAAACGAACCCGCGTATGCATAGTGACATTTCTTATTCATCATTTATTTGGCTCTTTCTGATATTTCTTTCTTCTGTTACTTCTGAGCTACTTGTGGAACATCAGATTTACATCATTAATAAACTCATCAAGCATCAAAAACAACTTCATTAAGTAGGTTTCCATCATCTTCATCAAGTGGGTTGCCATCAAGGATAACACTCTTCATCATATTGCCAACATAAAGGGATGGCTTGCATTTTTATTAAACTAAAAGGGGACATATCATGAATATAAGACAACCCTGAGGTGTTTTTGTTCAACATACACCTTTTTAGCCATAATTGTGCAAGATGTATATTGAGGTGGAAAATAGTAGAACACACCATTTGAAACTCAAATTACTTATAAAGAATAAATAATGAGGGTATCATGGGAATTTCTCTAAGTTGAGTAAAACTGGGTTAAAAAATGAAAATTTTTCATTTTGTAAAAAAAATTGCAAGAAACTGACACATAATTTGAGGAATGTGAAAGCGTTGTTTTCTAAAAATAAATATATCTTCATTACCATAGGATTATTTACAATTACTGACATTTTTACAGTCTTCGATGGGGAATTTTCAAATCCTAGTTTTCTACATTTGCACTATGTTCTTGACAAAAAAAATCAAGAACCTATTAATTAGTTTTCAATTTTTACCAAGAGAATTACAAATTGTGAAAAAGTGTAAATATATAATTCATCCAAATATGATCACACAATATTTCCATGCATTCATATTTTTGTGGCTTGCATTTTAGACCAAATATCCATCATATTAAAAATTGTTAAAAATGCACTTTTCATACATCCAGCGTGAAAAGATGAGGGAAGATTAGAAAAAATAAATATAGGAATGTTGTTTCCCAATGTGCACATATCCCATTCTCAAATCAGTTTACTATAATCATTTCATAACATAGGTTGGCTTGCATTTTTATTAAACTAAGGGGACATCTCATGAATACAAGATAACCCTTAGTTGTTTTAGCTCAACATGCACCTTTTTATGCTAGATTGAAAAACTAGGTGTATAGTTAGATGGAAAATCATAGAACACACCATTTCCAACTGAAATCACTCATAAAGAAGGAAGAATGAGGGCATGGTGCACATTTTTCTTGGTTGTGTAGAACTAGGCTAAAAATTGAGAAATTGTAAAATTCTCAAATCAATTACAAGAAAACGACACAAAATTTGACAAATATGAAAGACGATTTTGTCAAAAATACACATGTTTTTAGCTGTATAGTCTTATTTCCATCTAATGGCATATGTACAGTCTTCGGTGAGAATTTTTCTAAGCTCAATTTTGTACATTTGCACTATGTCCTTGACATAAAAATTCAAGAACTGTAATATTCCCAAATTTTCACATGATATTTGGAATATTAGAGTTCTTGATTTTCTTAATTAATTAAGTAAATAAAAGGGTGGAGGGACCCACAAACCTCAAAGATGAATAAAATCCACTTTTAATGTGTGTATGTGGATATTCTAGATCTAGATCTAAAATCATGGAGTAGTGGAGCAGCTCCATTAATGGAGATCATGTCTCATTTATGAGATATATTATCGAGGATGAAACAGTCAAATAAGATCATGGATCTGAAATATAAAATCATGAGGATATTTGATAAGGTCAATTGAGATCATAGTGCATTCAAAGAAGATCATAAAGAACTTATGATAAGTTAGTGGATGAAGTGATGCATTTAATTCACACATGATGGAGAGGGTGATCACCCCATGTGAACATGATAGAGGACATCGAGAAAAGATGCAGTCAACCATGGAGACTCATGTCCACATGTACAATGCAGTTTTGGAGTGGTCCTAAGTTATGGAAGGCTCATGTCTATATAATGAAAGGGAAGGAACAATAGAAGGCATTATTTGGATTATTCATTTCTAGGTCAGTTTAGATCTAGATTTATCTTAGGACATCTCTATGCATTCTTGAGATGTTTAGCTAAGTCTGCAGTGCTGTTCAACACAGGGTGTTCCCAAGCGGGAATCCCACCTCTCTCCTAGAGTGATATCTAAGGAAAAGGGTTGTACTACATTCCTTTTCAGGAATTGGTGATATCTTTAGGAGGTTGTTTCTAGCATTTAGACAGGAAACTGGTGGGGGATTCATCCTACCACATTGTTCTTCACATTCAGTCTTCTAGGAGTAGCAAATCTATATCTGACATTCAGGCCATTGGGTTTTACCTCTATGTAGAAACAGTCCCTTTAAGGATTGCACAATCCAGTCCTGTAGATATATTGGAGGAAGAAAGTTTCCAGTATTTCAGTTGGAAATTCTATGAGGGATCATCTCCTCACATTGGATCTATTGTTTCCATTACTCAGGAGCTACTTTTACACATCTAACAATAGGCTATTGAGCCTCCCTCTCTTATAGTGCAGTTTTCTGAAGCTTTTGTTCATCCAACAACTATTTTCAGTGGAGGAGATTGGAGGAGATAGATCTTGAGCTTTTATCCCAAGGATCTAGTGAAGGGATCATCCCTTCTTGCATAGATCTAATTATGCATCATTGCAGCCATCATATCATTAGATCTAGCTTCAGATCTGCATACCCAGGAGTGTATATGTGAAGCCCTAAGAGGGTGGTTTTCTTAGATTGACAATTATGAGAAACCCTTTCTGGGTTATCTTGGGTATCCATCATAAAGCCCAGATCTTTATTTTCAGCATCATCAGAGCTCCCAACCTGCCTAGATCAAACTTTCTATCTTTCTAGCAGTTGCAATCCCAACAGTTGCAGCAGGGACAATGAAGTTTACCTTCCAGCAGTTCAGCAGTTACGCAGTCCCTCTTCTGGGATCATTGCAGGGTCATTCTAGGCCATCTCTTTGGCTTGAGTGTCTCATATTTTGAGCATTGTTGTACATGATTTTTCACCTCCCATATAATAAATTAGCTCAACTATTTCTATGCATTCTGATGTGTATTTAGATTTACTGTTTACTTTGTTGTAGTTCTTATATTGTGTTTCAGTATTACTTCATTCTCCCTTTTGGGATATTACAGTGGCATCAGAGCGTGATCTTTGGCTCAGCTTGTGGACACTTCATATTTGGCATCAAAATAAAAAGCAGATAGATGAGATCTATCATGAAGGAGGATTATAGTTCTGCCACTCCTCTCTTTAGATCCATACAATATCTCTCCAAGGAGGTCAATAAATTGAAGAGGGAAATTCAAAGGTAGGATCCAAGAAGAATATATTATGAGGAAGTTCCAAGCACTTCCTATTAGCAAAAAAGAAAACCGGATAATCATAGATCTCCTAATAAATCTACTATGCCCACCTTCTTTGAAGAGGGTTAAGGGTATAGCAATGAAGAAAGAAGAAAACCTGAGAGTCATGAGACTCTTAGTTTGTATCTTGAAGAGTAAAAAGCATAGTCTAGAGCATTCAAGGAGAATCTAACTCTCCAATAATTCTTCAAAATCAAAGAAGAAAGAGGATCATATAGCAGCAATAGAAGAAAGAGGCACAATAGATTCTATTTTCCTAAATTTGATGGATCTTCCTCAAGCACTATTAAGGCTTGGAGGAAAGAGTCAGATACATTTTTAAGGCTACATCCTATGGCTGAGAAAGAGGTTGTCCATATTGCAGCACTTCATCTTCTAGGTGAAGCTAATGATTGGTGGTTTGGTCACATGGAGCATGCAAACGTGACTAAATATTCATATTTATTTCACAAGTTGAGGAAGAAGTTTGATGTGAGAAAACTAGACATGTGTCACAAAGAGACATTTCCTAAGGAAACAAGGGAGGATGCCATTCTTGTCACTCTGGACAAGGGGTCACTAGATTCACCATCAGCTGCAAAAGTACTTACATCCGGAGAAGAGACACTTCCAAATTTGCAAGATAGTCTTGAGCTATTGACACATAGAGCCCCATGCATGATTTAGGAGCTGCATGACGAAGAGGAGGAATATTCCAGCGTTGGTACATTGGTAGAAGAGCACCCATCACTCTTACCAGTAGTTGGAGACAGCATTTTTCTGGTTGGAGTAACTCTTGTGTTCTTGAAAGAGGGTCCCACACATCAGTTGATCCAAGGTATGCATACATATTCATCACACATTGTTTCAGTAGGTCTTATTGGTACTTATGAGGACATACCATCAGGGCCAATGCATAGCCAAGGGTTAGAACAAGATGCTGATTTGAAGCATCAAACTATCACAATGCAGGGGACCCTTGATCTAATCAAGGAGGTGATGGAAAGCTATCCCGGTTTGTCATTGATGAACTACATTCAACCCTTTGAGTTGAAGAGTAGAGTTTCAGAAAATGGAATGATCATGACCCTATGTACAACGACTGGTTATGAGATCAACATTGTGCCTTGCTTTGAGACAACATATGTATTACTATGCAGACCTACATCGCTATCACTTAGTAGCAGTGATATTCAAGGGGCCCCATTATTCTTGGAGCATTTTGAAGGTTGTTTCACTCATGAAGCAATGGAGGTTAAGATGATAGATGATAGACATATTGAGATGAGGAATCTTTTCTCCTTTCTAGATGACACTTTTTCCATGAGCATCTCACACCTCAAAGAGAAACTTCTACCTACAGCAGATCCAGAACCTCATTGGTTTTGGAGGGCCATTGATGAGAAGAAGGTATCGTTAAGAGATATAATTGGAGGTTCACTTCAACATTTCATGGAGTGAAAATTTCTTCATTACTTTGGGGAAGATGGTATTCTACAAAGGGAGGATACCATGTTTATGCAATACATCATTCATCATCCACCTTGGGATGAGTGGGTGAGGATGATAAGAAAGGGGTTGCATGACCACTTGCAGATATATGACATGGGCCAGAAAGAAGCTTGGTTATGTAGGTTGCTCTTGGGTGAGTTTGGTTACTAACCAAAGGCTCCTATTTCTTTGATCCATGCCTTGAAAAACACTCATGAAATGAAGAAGGAGGCATGGCTACGCTGGTTGCTCTTGGGTGAGTATGGTTGCCACCCAATAGCTCATTTTTTCTTGACTCATGCCTTGTGTATCAATGATAGTATGTAACAAAGAAAGGCATGTTCATTTTGGTTTTCCTTGAGAGAGTTTGGCCATCACATAACATCTCCTATGTCTATGTGTTTTGTATTGTATAAATCGTGGCATGGTACTCTCATGATGTGTATTAATGGTGTTTGCTTGTATTGGGCTGATGTGACATTCCACATGTCTATCAGTATGCTTTTACTCCATGATGCACATGAGGAGGAGATAAAGCATCAAGATCTCTTGTTGCTTTGGTTACTTTTGGGGAAGTTTGGCTTATCCATCTTGCATGGGGGAGGTGGAGGATGGTAGCAAAGGGCCTTACTCCGATAATTACTATTGGGAGAATATGGTTTGACATATTTTTATACCCATATATCTCTATTTCTTCTTTTGCATAATTTTGGAGTGATGTGTGGATCTAATAAGGCCAACAAGGCTAAGGATGAGGGCATGTCAATGCTCAATCTACTTCATAAAGCATGGGATGAAGAGATGTATTGTGAGATGGAGATTTTCCTTTGTGGAAAGAACCACTTTATTTTATGTATCTCATGTATTGGTGATGATTTTGGACATCATATGGTTGTCACTTGGTACTTCATGGGGGAAGGAGGGCATCTAACTATAAGGTTGGAGGTGATTCTATGAATTCTTGAGAGACAACTTTGGAACCAAACATGTATGAGACATTGCAGCAAATGGAGGAGGCCTTCCTTATGTGGATGCCATTTGGAGGGGAATGGATGGCTTTCCATCTACTTTTGTAGTTGCTGGAGGACAAGAAACATTTTTCTGGGGAGGACTGTAATATTCCCAAATTTTCACATGATATTTGGAATACTAGAGTTCTTGATTTTCTCAATTAATTAAGTAAATAAAAGGGTGGAGGGACCCACAAGCCTCAAATATGAATAAAATCCACTTCTAATGTGTGTATCTAGATATTCTAGATCCTGATCTAAAATCATGGAGTAGTGGAGAAGCTCCATTAATATAGATCATGTCTCATTTGTGAGATAGATTATGGAGGATGAAACAATCAAATAAGATCATGGATCTTAAATATAAAATCATGAGGATCTTTGATAAGGTCAACTGATATCATAGTGCATTCAAAGAAGATCATAAAGCACTTATGATAAGTTAGTGGAGGAAGTGATGCATTTAATGCACACATGATGGAGAGGGTGATTACCCCATGTGAACATGATGGAGGACATGGAGAAACAATGCAGTCAACCATGGAGACTTATGTCCACATGTAAAATGCAATTTTGTAGTGGGCCTAGGCTATTGAAGGCTCATGTCTATATAATGAAGGTGAAGGCACAAGAGGAGGCATTATTTGGATTTTTCATTCCTTGATCTGTTTAGATTTATATTTCTCTTAGGACCTCTATATGCATTCTTGAGCTGTTTAGCTAAGTCTGCAGTTTTTTTTAGCACAGGATGTTCCCGAGTGGGAATCGTGATCTCTAAGGAAGAGGGTTGTATTACATTCCTTATCAGGCATTGGTGTCATCTTCTTGAGGTTGTTTCTAGCATTGAGCTAGGAAACCAGTGGAGGATTCATCCTACCACTTTGTTCTTCACATTCAGTATTCCAGGAGAAGAAGATCTATATCAGGCATTCAGGCCATTGGGTTTTACTTCCATGTAGCAGCAGTCCCTTTAAGGATTTCACAGTCAAGTCCTGTAGATCTATTGGAGGAAGGAAGTTTCCAGTATTTCAGCTATAAATCCTGTGAGGGATCATCTCCTCACATTGGATCTATTGTTTGCATCACTCAAGAGCTGATTTGACACATCTAGCAGTAGGCTATTGAGCCTCCCTCTCTTACAACGCAGTTTTTGAAGTTGTTGTTCATCTAACATCTATTTTCAGTGGAGGAGATTGGAGGAGCTAGATCTTGAGATTTTAGCCTAAGGATCTAGTGAAGTGATCAACCCTTCTTGCATAGATACGATTTTGCATCATTGCAGCCATAATATCATCAGATCTAGCTTCAGATCTTCATACCCAGTAGTGTTTATGTGAAGCCCTAAGAGGGTGGTTTTCTTAGATTGACATATCTGAGAAACCCTTTCTGGGTTATCTTGGGTATTCATCATAGAGCCCAGATCTCTATTTTCAGCATCATCGAAGCTCCGAAACTACCTATATTTGAATTTCTATCTTTCTAGTAGTTGTAGTCCCAACAGTTGCAACAGGGACAACACAGTTCACCTTCTAGTAGTTCAACAGTTACATAGTCCCTCTTCTGGGATCATTGCAGGGTCATTCTAGGCCATCTCTTTGGATTGAGTGTCTCATATTTTGAGCACTATCGTACTTGCATTTTCACCTCCCATATAATAAAATGGCTTAGCTATTTCTGTGCATTCTGATGTGTATTTATATTTATTGTCTACTTTGTTCTACTTCTTATATTGTGTTTCAATATTACTGCATTCTCCGTTTTGGACATTACAAGAACTTAAGTCATTAGATTTGAATTTTTACCAAGAGACTTAAAATTTGTGCACAAGTGTAAATAAATAATTCATTCAAATATCATCATACAGTATTTGCGTGCAATTTTATGTTTTTGGCTTACATTTTAGACCAAATATCCATCATAGTAAAAATTGTTAAAAGTGCACTTTTCATACATCCACTATGAGCAGAAGAGGTAGGTTATAAAAATTAATAGATAAATTTTATTTCCCAATATATACCTATCCCATTCAAAAATACATTTACTATAATAGTTTATTAATAGGGGTTGTAATGCCTTTTTATTAAACTAAGGGGAAATCTCATGAATACAAGATAACCCTTGGGCGTTTTTGCTTGAACGAGCACCTTTTTAGCCCATATTTAAAAACCAGGCATATAGTGAGGTGGAAAATAGTAAAACACGCCATTTGTAACACAAATCACTTAGAAATATGGAAGAATGAGGGTATGGTGGGAAATTTTCCAAGCTAGTTAAAACTAGGTTAAAAACTAAAAAATTTCCATTTTGTGAAATTCATTGCAAGAAACTAACACATAATTTGAGGAATATGAAAGTGTTTTTTGTCAAAAATACATATGCCTTCATCCCTATATGCTTATTTTAATTAATGGCATGTATATAGTCTTCGGCGAGCATTTTTCAAAGCCCATTTCTGTATATCTGCACTCTGTTATTGACAGAACAATTCAAGAACTTAAGTAATTAGTTTTGAATTTTGACCAAGAGACTTGCAAATTGTGCATAAGTGTAATTAAATAATTCATTAAAACTAGGTGTATAGTGAGGTGTAAAATAGTATAACACACTATTTGCAACTTAAATCTCTCAGAAATAATGAAGAACGAGGGTATGGCAGGATTTTTTTTCTGAGATGGGTAAAAGTGGATTAAAAACATAGAAATCGTCAATTTGTCAAATCAATTGCAAGAAAATGACACAAAATTTGAGGAATGTGAAAGAGGTTTTTGTCAAAAATGTGTCTATATTCTGCCCCGTATGGTTATTTCCAATTAATGACATCTATACAGTATTCGACGAGCATTTTTATAAACCCAATTTTGTACATTTACACTATTCTTAATAAAACAATTCAAGAACTTAAGTCACTAGTTTTGAATTTTGACCAAGATAATTATGAATTGTACACAAGTGTAAATAAATCATTTACTCAAATATGATCGTATAATATTTTTTTGCAATTTTATGTTTATGGCTTGCATTTTAAACCAAATGTCCATCATAGTTAAAATTGTTAAAAGTGCACTTTTCATACATCTGATGTGAGTATATGAGAGAAGGTTATAAAAATCCAACAAAGGAATGGTTCTTCCCAATATGTGTACCTATAATATTCCCATATCCATTTAGTATAATAATTTCATAATATGGGTTGGCTTCCATTTTTATTAAACTAAGGGGACATCTCATGAATACAAGACAACCCTTAGGAGATTTTTCTCAATAGGCACCTTTTTAGCCCAAATTGAAAAAAAAGGTTTATAGTGAGGTGGAAAATAGTGGAAAACGCCATTTCCAATTAAAATCACTTAGAAGAAGTAATAATGAGGTTATGATGGGAATTTTTATCAGCTGGGTAAAACTAGGTTAAAAATAGAAAAATGTCATTTTGTCAAACCAATTGCAAGAATATGATATATAATTTGAGGAATGTGAAAGGGGTTTTTGTCACAAATACATATTTAATAACTCCCATAGGATTATATCAATTAATCACATCTGTAAGGTCTTCGGCAGGCATTTTTCTAATCTTAGTTTTGTACATTTGCACTTTGTGCTTGATAGAACAATTCAAGAACTTAAGTCATTGGTTTTGAATTTTGACTTGGAGACTGCAAATTTTACAGAAGTGTTAATAAATCATTCATTCAAATATGATCATGCAATATTTGCATGCATTTTTATGTGTATGTCTTGCATTTTACACAAAATGTTACGCATAGTAAAAATTGTTAAAAGTGCAGTCTTCATAGATTGAATGCTGATTATAAAACTTATTATATAAAAGTTTAAATCATAAAGTTTCATTAAAGAATTTTTGAGCTCTAAAATGGGCCTCCTAAGAAAAATGTACAACTAAAATAAACTCTATAAGAACCGATAGGATTCAATATGATTATGTAAACCATGGGGGGTGATTCACCAATTTTGGAGGTAAAAAGTTAAAAAAATAGAAAATAATAAAATAATAAAGTAATTTTCAACTCATATTTTCAACTTATCTCCCTAATTTTTACTCAAATTTTGAGTGGGAGTACTTTTTGGATGAAAAAAATTATTCTTCATCCAAAAATTACCCATGTCGCATACTTTTTATGGACCCTACTACTCAAAAAAAGAGAAATACATGAGAAAACATAATTTCAATTGATATAAGTCTATTTTGCCCAGGGTCAATGTGCTTTAGTCCACATGGAAGTTTTACCTTTTTCAGACCTTAGACCAACTTTTTCTAGTTTTACCACTAGCCACACAGATGTAGGCCTATGAGTGAGACTGGAACCTTCTAGTCTCTCCCAACCCTCGTAATGCATGTGACCAGGGAATTTTTAAGATTTTATATGCTTGCGACTTGGGATGTATTCTAGAGTGCCTTAGTCATTAAGAGATTAGTTCAACTTGTCACCTATGAGAGTTGGCCAAGACTTATCAGTTAGAAGTTTCCATGACTTCTTCTCGCCGTGTGCATCTACATAGATCCTCTTGGGACCTCTCTTCTACCTATTTATATTGGACCATTTGACAGGGTCACACTAGTTTTGGAGAGCCATCTTTAGTCTATGCTACCATATTTCTATTTGTGGGAGAGCTTGTGAGGTATTTGTTGCTTGAGTGTTTCTCTTCTTTCTCATTTCCTTGTTAGAGTGGGGAGACTATACCGAATCGTGGAGAAGAATATCGTAGGTGAAGGTATAAGCTTGTAATTTAGTTTCTTTTCATGATTAATGGAACATATGTTCCTTACCTATATGAATTTGTATTCAAAATGCTATATGGTTGATTATATGATATTTTGATCTAATTGTATTCCAAGGAAGGTCACTTGGTGTCTACTTTTGTTTGTGGTTGTGTGTAGGGATCGAGATCTATGGTGGGCATGGTAGATCACTCAAGTGGAGTGTGAGAATCTGCATCAGACCCAAAATCGTTCCCCAATGTGCGAGGAGGCTAACTGCACATATATTTCCTTGTATTTTAGGACTATATGCTTAATGCATGTTTGATCATTTGGGTTGGGGATATATTACCTTTCGATTGGTGTTTCCTTTTGTTGTTTTTTGATCTAATTTGGAGACAAGATCATGAAGAATAAATCATTCCATGTGAATTTAGATGCAACAGAATTGGTGCTTTCAATGAGATCAGACTTGCTTTGTGTCCGCATTTCTTCCAATTTTTATTGATTTATCTCCTATCCTTGTTTGCTAAGTTCTCTCCCATTTTTATGACTCTTTGCGACCATTTTCAGGGCCTATTTTCTTAATGTTTTCCTTTTTTCTCAGCCTGAGCACAAGTTCTTAGGAATTTTTTTATTTTTTCTCCAGTCACTCCCATAGGAAGTCATCACTATGGTTGGAGCATCCCATTTTCTCCCTTGCAGATAGAAACATAGTGATTGACCTAAATTTTCCTATCTTGTGTTTGCAACCAAGTTTATAACCCTGAAAAATAAACTTTTGTCTTCTAAATTTCCTATTTCTATTTTTTATTAGTCTAAGCTTCCTACTTGCTGGGTGGATATGTTCTAGATTTGTTTGCATTTTTTCGATTTAGTTAGATTTTTCATCCTTCATTGGGAGAGGTTTTCTATTTTTGATAAGATTTTTTTTATCTCTGGACTGATGCATTTTTTATCATTTTATCTAAAGTCTTCCATCGCCCTTGTATTCCAAGGCACTCCTGAAGTTTTTTGGACGCTTTAGGTTAAGGCTTCAATTTTTCCTCTAGATCTTGTTTTTATATCTAATTGGTTGTTTTCAGTGGTTGTTCGGACTTGATATATATATATATTACTTTCAGACTTTTGTGGCCTTTGTGAACTTTTGTCACTTGTTTTTGAGTGATCTGTTTTTCTTTTGGTAAATTTTGTCATAATTGGCGATGTTGTGTGTTATCACCAAAAAATTATCACGTAGCCATTTCTAACTAGGTGGGTCGAAATATACCATGTGATTTTTATTTTACCAAAGTAAAATCACTTTCACTATAAGAAATAATTTAATAAACCACTTTTACTAAGTTAGGTTCTATTAAAACCCATGAGAATAATTAAGTAAACCATTAATTATTTAATTTTCTCTAGGAATAATTATTAAATCATTATTTGATAATTATTCCTTATCACATTTGACTAAATTACCTAGGAATAATTAAGTAAATCACAGTTTATTTATTTTTCCTTAACTCCATCCTTGTAATAATTGCTAAATCATTCTTTAATAATTATTTCATTCCACACATTTCTTATTTGAAAAATAATTAATAAATCATTTTATTTGTTAATTATTTGTAAATAAAGATATTTGGCCATTTTAAATATGTTAGATCTAAGTCTTTTTGGATGCATAATGTTGATAAATGTCTTTCAGATTAATCACATCATTAGGATTTGGTCGAAATTTCGAACTATCCAATGTGGTTCATCCTCAGGACAAGGTGAACCACATTATATGGTTTGAAATGTTGACAAAATCCTAATGATGTGATTAATTCGAAAGATATTTATCTGCATTTTAAATATATTTTCTCTCTCAAAAAATATAATAAAGTATTCCAAACAGTTAGATCTTTATTATTCTCCATGTTTTAGATCAACCAAATACTTTTTTATAAATAAGAGGGGTTTCCATTCATTTATCACCATGATCATTATCATCATCACCATTATCATCTCATGCTTTTTGAGCTCCCATTTTGAGTTCTACATATTGTTTCAGGTTTCACACATTTTGGAGAGGAAGATTTGAATACTAAAGTGACGGGGACATCAAAGGACCCATCCCAGTGAGGGGGACTTACAACCCTTTGTAAATATCGTTCGTTACGTGTCATTAATAAAATATTTATTCTTTCAAAGCTATTGCATGGTTGGGTTATTACATTGGATTCATTTTTGCTATTTTTTATTTTAGATCAAATATATCTATCTTTCTATAGGATTTTCTCAAATGTGTTTCGCTTATTTAAAGTATAAGCAACCACAATTGTTGTTTGGGTCACTTGTCACATGTGACTTAAGTGATATATTTTTGGTACACCTTCCAATAAATTTCATACTAAAAAATGGTGACTTTGTTATGCAGAATTATGATCTACGGATAAATCAAATTCCCTAAGTCTGGTGTTAGGCACTTAGAACATCGTATGAAAGACTTTGCTAACACTTTCTCTAAAATAAGTAGACACAGAGAATGATAGAAGAACCTACTTGCAATCCAAGTGCCTCTCCTTCTCCTTTTGTCTCTTTTGTTGTCCCCTTCAATCCAACTCAGATCACCAAATTGATTCCTGTAAGCATAAACAGAGGACAACAAACATATTGCAATATGCAGATGCCTACTTATCTTAATCACTCAAATCTATTAAATGTGAAACAAATATATCATTCAAGAATCTATTGCATGATAAATAGAAACATAAACATATACATATATGGGAAAATGAACAACAATATTTATTAAAGAGTAGGAGGGGGAGGTTACAACCAATGATCGATTTGATGCTACCATCTCCAGCTTCATCCCAGCCTCATCAAATCCAACATCACACCAGCAGTATATCAATAATTTCACTCTCTCAAATGAGAATCCAACAATATTTCTTTACCAAAATTCTTCCTTCCCTAGCACTGGGATCTGTGCTCAATTTATAGGGAAACTGGTGGTAGTTTCTCAATTAATGACTTTCTAATAATAGGCAAGACATGTTCCAAAGTTCATAGGTGTTAGATGGACACTTGGAATTGGCATTTGACACATATGGACTCTTCTAGAAGGAACTAGCCATGTGGATATTCCCGGAACAATGAAAATTCTGCTCCCAGGTGACCAACGCACTCTTGAATGTCAGGAAGTGCATTGCAGTGCACCCTTGAATGGAGGATGTTGCATATGGAATGCAATTAGTCCCTTTAGAGGCAGCGTTGGTGATTTCATAAGTGATATAACATATAATTTCAAAACCTTGGAAATCTCACGATAGAAGCCATGAATGAATTGTTCTTCTCTTAGGGCATATAGAAACTGAAATGTAAGGGGATGATAGACCCTATTTCATTGGTCCTAGGGACCATGTCTAGTTTTACCAAGTCATGGGGGATGATGCCCAAATTGACCTATAAAAGGCTCCAGTGAGTAACAAGTCAATTTCCTCGATGAATTTTCCTTCAAAAAATTTAGGGTTTTCTGCAGCGATTTTTTGCTTCTTTTTACTACATATATCTTTCTCTCAATTATTTTTTCAAGTCTTCAGATACTTATGGTTTTATGGTATTTTCCACAAGTCACAGGTACCATCTGAGCAAGAGACATGAACATATGGCGAGATCTTACAACCAAAGGTCTCAAGGAAGAAAACACACTTTTTAGCCATAAAACTATGGTGTGAGTTCCAGAATGCACTATATGGCCCAAAAACTGCATTTTCATCCCTTTTCAAGTCAGTACCTATGTTTTGAATTTTTTTCTAAATTTTTTTCATGTTTTTTCCAACATTGTCGCAAGTTTTATATGTGTATCGGGTCAGGGTTGTTTCACTTATGTTTCAGTCTTCCTTAGGCCTGGATACTCATTGTTTGTCTCTTTGAGGCAGAAAAACCTGCTATGGTTTGTAGTAATCCTCCACCTTTTTAGGGAGAGATTGGGTGAGTGAGGAGTGTAGGGTTTCCAACACTTTTACCTTCTAGTTTGTAGTGTTGTTACACTTTATTTCAACCCTTTTGGATCACTTATTTTTTCATTATAACTCCATTTTTAGTTTTCTCTTTCCTTCCCCCTTAGGATCCAATTGTTTATCCTTGGTTTGTTGAGTTTATTTCCTATTCTTTACATCATATCTCACCTCTGAATTTTATGTTTGTGTGCACCATTTTTAGTAGCTTAAATCCTTTAGATCCCAACCCCTTGACATTAGATAATATAGGATCTTTTCATGTGTTTTGAGTAGGTTGTTTGACTCTCCATTTATATATGTTTAAAATCCTTCTTTGGGTGGAGCTTGTGCTTGATTGGATGTTTATTTTACTTTCATATTTCAACATTATTGACAACATTTCAAATTTGTATTCAACATCATATAACATCACAAAATCTCAATTAACTCATCCACTAAAAACAAAAATTTTCAAACACATTTACACACCCTAAGCAAACGTGAACTTGGTTAACACTACCAAGCCAAGACTTGAAACACACCACTTCTTATAGTTTAAGACACTTAGATTAATACCACTTGGGCATCATGGCCAAACAATCTGTGTAGTTAGGTGTAGGATCGGTGGGATATGATTTCAATTACACCCATTGATCATTTACATTGATACATATAAGTTGAGTTTGTAGGGAGCTTAAAATCATTCATTATGCCATAAGCAAAGATGGAGTGCGTCAAAAACCCGATTCAAAGGGGGTTAGGCTAGGTCATCACGTGAGTGGTTCTCCTCAAACCTACCCAACCCATGGTAGGGAATTATATATGTTGACTGATCACCAAGAATCTCAATACTCAACCACCCCCATGGGATGAATGTAACCCTAGTGACCAATCTTAGGAAAACAACTTATAGGATTGGCTATGGGAATACCTTGGTTTTCTACCCCACATTTCTCTAGAGAACTCTTCTTGTAGGGATGATATTCCGTCAAGTAATAAGTTCTTTCGAACGCCATCTAAAACAATATATTTAGGATTTTTTAAGGAATTATATCACCTTTAGGCTAGATGCCATTTTATTTGTTATGATGGTTTTGCTTGTATTAGAGTAGTATCATTATATAGTTATTTTACACTTTGCACCATTGCACTAGGTTTTTTCTTTTTGTTTGTTACTCTATTTTTTCCTATCATCCTTTAGTCCTTTAGATTCATCTTTGTATTGACATCATTGCACCATCTAGGCATTTTTCGTGGGGAATTCGATCTCTTCAACCTTAGTTCCTATTAGGACGTATTACTCCTCCCCATTGGGTTACAGTTAATCCTCCTAATCCTCCATCGAGTCATTTTGACTCTCATTCTACTGATTTCTTTGATTCCACGTCTTCTCAACCTCATATCACCACCATGTCAGCCAACAATCAGTAGGGAGTTTTGAGTTCTAAAATGGGCCTCCTATGGAAAATATAAAATAATAGTGGAAATAATAAAATATGATTAGAATACATCATCAAATTTTAGAGGGAAGAAAGAAAAAACTACTTTTTCAACTCGTATTTTCAACTTATCTCTTGATGGGTTTACTCAAATTTTGAGCAGGAACACTCGTTGGATGCATAATTGGATTCATTCTAAGGAGTACCCATGTTGCATACTTTCGATGGACCCTCCAATGCAAAAAAAAATGGAAAATACATTAAAAACATGATTGCAGTCACGTTTTGTTCATTTTTTCATTTGTCTTGTAGTGGGGTCCATCGAAGGTATGCAACATGGGTACTCCTTGGATGAGGAATTAAATTTTGCATCCAATGAATACTCCCACTTGAAATTTGAGCAAAACCTTAGGTATATAAGTTTAAAATACAATTAGAAAAATTAGTTTTATTCTTTTACCATTTTATAGTATTTTTACCTTTTAACCCAAAAAATGGTGAATCATCCCCCATGGCTAACATCATCATCTTGAATCCTATTAGTTCTTATAAATATTACTTTGGCTACTCATTTTTCTTAGTAGCCACATTTTATACCTAAAAATCTCTCTAATGGCATGTGCGGGAAACCAAGGTGGTAACTCAGGTCCTACCCTGGGTAATACAACTAGGGGAACCTCAACCAATACGGTCACTCCTACTTCATTATTACCCTTCAAGAGTGTTTTGAATCTCCCATATTTCAATGATATGATCAACAATCCTCTTCTCCATAATACAAATTGGCCAATTATGCCTACTTGAATTCCTTCAAACATTCCCAAGTTTGAGGGAAATCCTACAGAAGATCCTAATAATCATGTTCTCTCATTTGACATGTGGTGTTCCTATAATTCGATTACTAATGAATCCATTTATCTTTGGCTATTCCAAAGAAAAATTGTTGGAGTTGTTTCCAAGTGGTATGTAAACCAACCACATGCCACTCATTCCACTTTTGTGAATCTTTCCAAACCTTTATTTTCATATATCTAGTTACCTCTCCATTATGACACTGATACCTAATTATTGAATTAATTTTGTCAAACTTCTGCCACCCACCTCTCTGGCCATATCCAATAATGTTGCAGAAGGAGGAGCATGTGTAAGGCTACTAAATTTGAAGACTATGTCTATATGGATTGGTTCCTTAGATCTCTTTTCCCCCACATAGGTAAATATGTCGCATCACACTTCCATCAAAGAGAGGAAGATGAAATCCAAGTAGCTTTAAAATATGACTTGATCTATGATCAATCATGTTATGTTTATATCATTCTCCCCGATATGCCTCGGCCTGGTGCTGCTTATGTGCCAAGGCTATCTCATGTTTCTGACAATATCGTTTGATATATTTGACACCCATACATACAACCATATTCTCTACCTAATTCGAGTTATGGTCAACGCCAGGGGGGGCCAGTACCTTCTAAAATTATCCCCTTCCACTAGGCAACCCTTATCTAGGTCAAAGCACACCATATGAATTTTCTCAACTGCATTAGCAGATGTCAGGGTTGAATTTTTCTCAACCTATTTATCCAAATTTTTCCTCTCCTCCAACTATTCATTATGCACTGCCTAGCACTCCAACCCCTCCGAGACTAGTGCCTCAGCCTCCTGTGCATCCTGAACCTATGCCACAAAATCTACCTCCTCCTTAAGGTCAAGTGTATTCTCAACAAAGCGCAACCAATCCCTTGAACATGAAAGGAAATAGGAATCATAAATGCCAACGTAATGAGGGTAACCAGTGTCCTCCACCAGTGGAACCTTAAATATTCCTCAGCCTTGTTTTCTAGATAAATCCCTCTTGTGGACAAGAGCGATCTCCCTAGTACCCCAACAGGTAACTAGAAACAAATAACCATTTGAATACCTCTTTCTCTAAACTATTAGCATTCATATTATTATAACTTAGAAATGAGGAGGTTATTCTCCTACCTTTCAACGAGACATTTTATGTAGACCTTTTCCTCTTTCTCCAAAGAAATCCTTTAATGATGAGAAGAACCTCCAATAAAAAACATGCAAAGGATAACAACACCTATAGTCTATAATAATTAAAAACAACAGTTCAACGTAATGATCAACGAGACTAAGTATTGTGTAATATTTCTAAATTAGCATGCAGTTCATTGGAATATTATTTTTTGTTTTTTCTTGTTATCTAGAAGAATAAGAGGGTATGCAGACCCATCAATAACCTTAGTAGGAATAAAATCACTCCTAATGTGATTGGAGATAATCATAGTAGCTTGATTAAGCACCCTTGTGTGTGAAAATGGGTTGGAGCATGTAGAATAGGTCAACTTTGACCAAATCAATAGTGCTAGTATGGAAGGAGTGGCATTCATTGAGGGACAACACAATTTTGGAGGGAGACTCCATGCATGGAAGTAGTGGCTTTAATGAGTGGGGCCCGAGGTGAGGAATCTCACCAAGCATATAAGGAAGGGGATGATAGCCATAGAAGACATGATTGGATTATTATTTTTTGTATGATCCATATGACTTGTTCCTCTCTTCAGGTGTTTAGCGAAGATTGCAGTGTTGTTTAGCACAAGGGTGTTCCCGGGCAGGAATCCCACCTTCATCCTCAGGGGAATTCAAGTGCCTACTTAGGAGAATTTATTGGGTATTATTTCCACATCCTGGCATCAGGCCAAGCTACAAATTTCTTTAACAACAAAGTTTGTGCAGAGGGTTGTGTTGTGTTGCAGGATTCATTAGTGGAGAGTTGATTTGGGTGATTTCTGAGATAGTTTTGAGTGGAGGAAGGTTTCCTTCCTTTGGGTGGCCAAAAAAGGAAGACCTTCAGATTTACTACTACATTTGGCACCAGGACAAGGTGATATTATCCCCTACATCACAGTTTCAATTTGGATCTACGTTATTTTAGGGAGGAGTTGCAAGGGTGGTTGCAGTGCATGATTTGGGGAGTGATTTATTCAGTGGAGGGGACAACCTTTCATCTAGAGAATCTATTGGAGAAGAGCTGCACATTTATACATCAGCTTCAGCCATATATTTCCATTTATCTTGTTGCAGAAAACCTTCAGCCCTAGGGGCACGGCTCACATTTGCATCTTTTGTGTATTTTCCGGAAACCCTCCTGGGTTGTCTTGGAAAGGTGATATAGTGCCTAGATCTTTATGTTTAGTATCTTGTGAGGAAAATATCAATATGATTATGTCGTTATATGATCTCATGATGTATTTATGCTCATCATGACTGAATTTTTGTAACTCTCCGAAATTTTGTATATTGGTAGCATCTCACTTTTGAGAGGGTTTATTCATTGGAGGCTTGCTTGCTTATGTTGTATCACTTGTGCCTCACTATATTGCACATTTTTGCTGCTGATATGACTAATAAAATGGCTCTATATTGGTCTCATATATATGTACATTGATTTACAATGCTACTTCTATTTTTGTGTTCAAATATTGTTGCTTCCCTATTTGGGAATATTACAATGGTATCGGAGCATAATCTTGGCTCATCCTGTGGATCTTAGCCATTATGCTATCACGAGAGTGAGAAGAAGAAGAAAGAGATTAGAAATGATGGAAGGAATGAGCTTTGTCTCATCACTTTTTAGATCTATCAAGGACCTTTTCAAGGAGGTCAATAAAATGACAATGGAGAAATTCAATGAGACCTCTAAAGGGTTTCAAGATGAGGAAGGTCCATGCACTTCCTATCAGCAAAAGAGAAAACCGGTATTTCATGGAGCTCCAAATCAATACAATATGCCCACTTTCTTTGAAGAGGAAGGTGAAAGACATAGAGGAAACTTAGATCATGATATTCAAAGTGTGTATCTAGTAGAATATAAGTCTCAATCAAGAGCATTCAAGGACAATCTAACTCTCCAATAGTTTATTCAGATTAAAGAGGAAAGGATACCTTATAGCAATGGAAGAAGAAAACACAATAGATTCCTATTGTGTACTTTTGATGGGTCATCTACATGCACAATAAGGACTTGGAGGAAAAAGTTAGATGCATTCTTCCTGCTACATCTAGTAATGGAGAGAGAAGTTGTTGAGATTGCAGCACTGCACCTTGAGGGTGAAATAAACATTTGGTGGTTCAACCATTTGAGTCATGCCAAAGTGATCACCTATGAAGATTTTACTTAAAGGTTGATTAATAATCTTGACAAAAAGAAACCAGAAGAAAAGAAACTTCCACCACCACTTGTTGTAGGGATACTTACATAAGGAGAAGGAACACATGCACCTTTGCAAAGTGGTCTTGATCTCTTGAAACTTAGAGTTCCATGCATTATTCAGGAGATGCTTGAGGAGGAGGAGACTTATACCAGCGCTGTTGCAGGAAGAGGGGAGCAGCCATCATCACCAGTAGTTGGGGAACTCATCACACCAGTGGGAGGAACCCTTGTAGCAGTACAAGATGTTCCCAAGGTAAACCAAGGTATGAAAATGTTTCCACTTTCTATTATTTGAGCACATCATATGGAAGGTTGTGGGGACATGCCATTGCATGACCTAGGGTCAAGACACATTTTTTATTTGGAGCAGAAGACTATCACTGTAGAGAGAACCCTTGACAGGCTCAAGGATGAGATATAAATTCATCCTAGTATGTAATTTTTGATCTGCACACAACTCTTGAGGTTGGAGTGTATAATTTTGGAGGATAGGATGAGTATTAACCTAAAAAATCCAATGCAGAACTACATGTTTAGCATTGAGAATGATCATGAGATAGCATATGCACCATCATGGAGATCAACATCACTATCATTGAGCAGCAGTGATGATTTATGGGCCCAACCATTATTGGAGTACTCCAATGATGATTCTACATGTGTAGCAGGGGATTGACAGATGGTTGATGAGATACATCTTATCTCACATTACTATGATGGATAATTCTTGATGAGCACTTCACAGCTCAATGAGAAGACTTTTCCTTCAACATACCTAGATCCTTATGGGTTCAACATGGTCATTGATGAGTGGTCTTCATATGGATATCTCCAGGAGGTTGCACTTCAACATCCCATGAAGTGTATAGATAGTGATTTGATTTGGGAGGATGGTATTCTCCATTGGAGGAATACCCATTTGGAGCATGACAATAAACACTCACCGTTGGTTGGATGGGTGATGCTAATGAGCAAGAGGCTCGTGAGACACTTGCAGATCTATGACACAGGGCAGCAGGAGGCATAGCTGCGCTGGCTACTCTTGTGAGAGTTTGGCCATCATGTGACATTTTGTACTTCAAATGGTATGTTGTTGGTTGGGACATGTCATGACATTTGCAACATGGGGCAGCAACGATTTTGGTTTCATTGGGGTGATGTGACATTTTTTTATGTCAATAATCATGTTTTCACTCCATGGTCTATATGTTGGAGATATGAGGAGGAATAAAGAGCTATTGTTGCTCTGGTTACTCTTGGGAGAGTATGGGTTGATTTTATCCCATATCTTGCACAATGATTCATGAGTGGTGGATGGAGACATATACTACCAAGATATGATCTTCTTGACTTGGACCTCAAAGCAAAAGAAGAATGTTTGGCATGTAGCACATAAGGATTTTCTCTCCAGTCACATTGATTTCATGAGGACATATCGTACTGTCATGGGGGGACTCTTTTGTGAAGGCATCAAAGAGGAGATGCAGCATCACATAAGGAGATCCATGTATTGTTTGGAGGAGGAACATAACTCTTTGATAGAGTTAACACATCCAATTCTTTTCTCATTGGGGATGATAAGAGGTTCATCTATGGGCCACTTCACCAACTTGTTCAAGTTACATGGCAAGGATTGTGTTTATGTGCATCATGATTCACCTACTATGTGCTTGTATTTCTTTGCCATCCATGTATGGGTCATTTCTCCAATATGGGGTATTCTTTCTTATAGACCTCATGATCCATTTGGGGACATAAGAAGTGATGGTGATGGCCACCCCATAGGAGATGTTGGGGAGATGATATATTTTTTAGAGTGTGCTCAATATGCACTTCACATCATATAACTTCTCCAGGCATGTGAGAGGATTGGGGTAGCAAGCAAGTGGTTGGGAAACCACTCATAAAATCATATTATGAGCTAGTTAGGAGTGAAACTGCGTTGGTTTGACTTGAGGGACCATTCTCCAGTATTATATATGCCAACTAGCATGACTTTGATTATGATCCCATATGCTAATGATGTCCTTATCATTGTGGTTGGCATGATTGGAGATATGAAACATGGATTGGATATTCCTATTAGAGATGAGATTCTCCACATTTCTTATGTTTCATACTTCAAGGAGAACATTGGAAAATCCATGATTGATACATTGGACCTCTTGTTTCCTTATGGGATGAGCAATTTGGGTGACTTGAGCACTTGGGAGGTGCCTCTCATGAGAATTTGGGAGGATTTTTTCTATGAGTTACCATTTTGGAGGGTGACTCACTTTGTGTGGATGATAGCTTGGGGTTTGGAGCTTCACATGGGAATGAAGGTTCCCAACTTTTCTCTGATTCCATGCCTCAAAAAGGCCTCTGGAAAACATATATATGCCTCCATGGATATCCCACTTTTTGATGATGAGAGCCATTTTCGATTTATCACCAAAGGCTTACTTATACACTTGGGAGGAGCAACTTGGGGACATATTGATGAGAGAGAATTTTTTTCATTGGAGGAACTTATCATATGAGGATGCTATAGGAGGAGGAGAGGAGGCTCTTCAATTCTATCCTTGTATTTTCTTGAGGACAAACAACATTTGGGAGGGGAGGACTATAATATTCCTAAATTAGTATGCAGCTAATTGGAATATTAATTTTTGTTTTTTCTTCTTGCTAGAATAATAAGAGGGTATGGAGACCCATAAATCTCCTTAGTAGGAATAAAATCACTCCTAATGTGAATGGAGATCATCATATTAGTTTGATTAAGCACCCTTTTGTGTGAAAAGGGGTTGGAGCATGTAGACTCGATCAACTTTGACCAAATCAACAACACTGGTATAGAAGGAGTGGCATTCATTGAGGGACAACACAATTTTGGAGGGAGATTCCATGCATGGAAGTAGTGGCTTTAATGAGTGGGGCCCAAGGTGAGGAATCTCACCAGGCATATAAGGAAGGGGATGGTATCCATAGAAGGCATGATTGTATTATTATTTTTTGTATGGTCTGTATGACTTGTTGCTCTCTTTAGCTGTTTAGCTAAGATTTCAATGGTGTTTAGCACAATGGTTTTCCCGAGCGGGAATCCCACCTTCATCCTTGGGGAACTTCAAGTGCCTACTTAGGAGAATTTATTGGGAATTATTTCCACATTCCAACATCAGGCCAAGCTACATATTTCTTCAACAGTGTAGTTTCTGCAGAGGGTTGTGTTGTGTTGCAGGGTGCAGTAGTGGAGAGTTGATTTCAGTGATTTTTGAGCTAGTTTTTAGTGTATGAAGGCTTCCTTCGATTGTGAGGCCCGAAAAGGAAGCCTTTGAGCTTTATTTATACATTTTGCACCAAGCCAAGGTGATATTATCCCCTACAGTGCAGTTTTAGTCTACATCTACGTTATTTTAGGGAGGAGTTGTAGGGGTGGTTGTAGTACATGATTTGGGGAGTGATTTCTTGAGTGGAGGGGACAACCTTTCATCCAGAGAATCTATTGGAGAAGAGATACACATTTTTGCATCAGCTTCAGCCATATCTTTCCATTTATCTTGTTGCATCAAACCTGCAGCCCTAGGGTTGCAACTCACATTTGCATCTTTTGTTTATTTTTCGGAAACCCTCTTGGGTTGTCTTGGAAAGGTGATATAGTGCCTAGATATTTTATGTATGAATCCGGATTTATGCAGGAATTCAACTGAATAAACACATAACCATAAATACATAGATGCAGTGGAAATAACACTTCATTTCGTTAATATCAAAGAACTGAAATTTGCTTACAGACAGAATGGAAATAAAACTAGCTAGGGCGCTGGTAGCTATCTCTGAGAAGAGATGTAGCGGCTACAGGCCTCTGAACTGAGTTACAATGAGGCTCGAGGGCCTATTTATTATTTAGAAACAATGGGAAATCCTAAACAGCCAAAACCCTAACCCTAGGAGATGAAGCGCCAAAACTATGGGCCCCGTTTGGGTAAATTGGTGTTTCAACTTCCCAGGGGAGTAACTTTGGCATACGATCTCCGTTTGACGCGTACCATACCTCGTTAGAAAGATCTATCCGAGGACTACAAATTTGGAACGGGCAACATCGGTCCATGGACCCATGTTGCCCTCCGTTTTCCCAAAAAAACATCGTTTAGGGCCTCAAAACGGCTCCGGAAGTTTAGGACCCGAAAAACTGCTAAAAATAGTAAACTGTGCCGAAACTGAAAAACTGAAATAGACAATGGTGGAGCCCCCAAGTGGAATAGGCGGGTGACCACCAATATCCACCTGGATCATTCCTTCCCCCTTAGGAAGCAATGGTCCCCATTGCGTTAAGTTCCTCCATGAGATGAGGAAATTTCTGCTGAACTTGGTCCCTGGTGAACCACTTTCCTTGGTGCAGGAGTTGGCCAGCTTTGACAACCCGATACAGTTGGATCTTCTGTTGGCAAGTGTTCTTGATTTTCATGTCCATGATACAATCTGTGGTGGCCTGTTCCATGCAGTTTGGGTTTAACTCTGTTGGTGTGAGTTGTTCTGCAATGTCCGAGGTGTCCAGTAGAGGTGGGAAGTAAGGACGAAGGCGATCCACATTGAAGACTGGGTGCAGACCAAGGAATGGTGGAATACTGAGCTCGAAGGCATTATTCCCTACAGCCTTGGTGATGGTGTACGGCCCGTATCGGAGCGGGCGAAGCTTGCGGTGGGGTCCAGTGAGGCGCTCCTTCTGCAAATGTAGCCATACTTTGTCGCCCACCTGGAAGTTGTGTGGCACCCGGTGTTGATCATGCCGTTGCTTGTACTTGGCATTGGCTCTGTCCAATATATCATGAACCTATTGGCGGATGTGTTGAATGCGCTCGATGAAGCTACTTTCTTTGTCAACTTCAGACTGGACGTGCGCTGAATCGGCCTGAGCAGCTGCAAATGGCATGGCTACGTCAATGGGACATAGTGGCTGGAATCCCAAGCCCACCTAAAAGGGGCTATGGCCAATTGAACTGTGGAGAGCCCTGTTATAACTATGTTGTACATAGGTGAGGCTCTCGTCCCATGTGCGTGGATGCTTTGAATTGTACATGCGCAGAATGTGTACAATCATTCTGTTGACGACCTCTGTCTGGCCATCTGTTTGGGGATGGAAAGCTGTGGACTTGGTGAGATTTGTGTCCAACATTGACCAGAGGCTGGACCAAAATGTGCTGAGGAACCTGCTATCTCGATTTGATATGATAGACTGTGGGATCCCAAAGTGCACCCACACTCGTTCAAAGAAGAGTTTAGCAGTGGCTTCTGCTGTGATATTCTTCTTACAGGCCGCCATGATGGCCATCTTCGAGAATCTGTCAACGACCACGAAAACACATTCATTTCCATTCTTAGTAGAAGGCAGGCCCAACATGTAATCCATGGAGATGGATTCCCAAGGTCGACTAGGGGTAGGTAGTGGAGTATATAGGCCTTGCTTCTTGATGGTCGGTTTGGCAATGGCACAAGCAGTGCAGGATCTGATGTGCTTCTCGACATCCTTTCAAAGGTTCGACCAATAGAAATACTTCTGTAGTATTGCTACTGTTTTCTCGACCCCGAAATGCCCAGCGACTCGACTGTAGTGTGCTTCCCATATCATCTTGGCACGCTCGCTTGAAGGAACACAAAGGTGTCCCATGTGACATAAAAGTGCATCTTGGAGGTGAAAATTTGGAACTTGCGTACCCCCAAAGAGTGCCTTGTAAGTGTGGCCGAATTCTGGGTCACTCTCATAGAGAAGCGGCCAATCAGAAGTCTCGTGCCCACAAGAGTTGAGCACCGTGGTGAGCACTACGATCGGTGGTCGGCTGAGGCAGTCTGCAACATGATTGGTGCTACCCTTCTTGTACTTGATGTTCAAATGAAACTGTTGCAGATATGTGGACCACTTCTGATGGCGATCATTCTGCAAATTCCCTTGTGTCTGTATGAACTGCAGGGGCCGGTGGTCTGTGTGGATGATTGTTTCCTTCCCCGAAATGTAATGCTTCCATTGTCGACAGGCTTGCACAATGGAATACATTTCTTTGTCATAGGTGGGATACTTGCGAACTGTCTCAGACAATGTCTCACTGTGATATGCCACTGGATGTCCTTGTTGAGTAAGAACTGCCCCAATAGCATAGTCAGAGGCATATGTCTCGATCTCAAATGGCTGCTGCAAGTCTGGTAAGGTGAGCACTGGGGCAGAACAGAGGCGATTTTTCAATTCTTTGAACGCCTTCTGTTGAGGTTCTGACCAAAATAATTTTGCTCTCGCTCCTCCTTTGGTGACTTGACTCAAGGGCCAAGTGATATGAGAGAATCCCAACACGAATCTATGGTAGAAATTAGCAAGACCCGGAAAGCTCCGAAGCTCTGTTATAGTAGTCGGGGCTGGCCAATCCCGAATGACTTGGATCTTGGCTGGATCCACATGCACCCCCCTTTCATCAATAATGTATCCCAGATATTGAACCTGGGTCATGCCAAACATGCACTTCTCCAAATTAGCACACAACTTGTGTTGCCGCAGTGTTTGGAGGACTTGTCGGATGTGGTGAAGGTGCTCTTCCCAAGTCTGGCTGAAGATCATAATGTCATCCAAGTACACCACTACAAATGAGTTGGTGAATGGCCGCAAGATGTCGTCCATCATCCTCATGAAGGTTGCGGGAGCATTCGTCAACCCGAAAGGCATGACCAGCCATTCAAAAAGGCCTTCCTTAGCTTTGAAGGCAGTCTTCCACACATCAGAGGGTTCAATTGGTACTTGGTGATACCCAGACTTCAGGTCGATCTTACTGAAATATTTTTCACCTTGGAGTTGGTCCAGAAGGTCATCAATCCGTGGGATTGGGTACCTATTCCGGACAGTGATCTTGTTTAGCGCCCGATATTCAATACAGAGTCTCCACATCCCATCCTTCTTCTGTACCAACACGATCAGGCTCCCACAGGGCGATGAACTTGGTCTGATGTGACCTTTCTGCAACAGCTCCTGAATTTGCCTCTTGATTTCATCATTTTCCAGAATAGAGCGTCGATAGATCGGTCCATTGGGTAGTGGCGCACCTGGGGTCAGATCAATCGGGTGCTTGACCTGGCAGTGCAGAGGAACCCCTGTGGGTGAGGTGAAGATGTCCCCGTACTCCTCCACGACCTTATCCATTTGTTGTAGTCGTGCAGAGGGGCCCTGTCTGGAGGTCGTGGCCACAGTCTTCTTCTTGCCCTGGGGGCGGATCATCAGGAAAACGAATTTCCTGGTTTGGGAAATGAGCTTACTGCATTGTTTTGCAGTAACCAAAGAGATAGTCATAGGAGGTGGTACCTTTGGTATCCTATACAACTTATTTCCCAAAGTAATAATAACAGCACGAGGTCGAGACTCATACACAGCATGAAGCTTCCACAAGTATGGTTGTCCTAATAATACATCAGAAACATCAATAGGAGCAACGTCACATAATACCTCATCCATGAAGGGCTTGATGCTATAGGGAAGGCGACACTGCTGGCTGACGCGGAGATCTCGTCCTTAGTGAAGCCACCCGATGGTGTATGGATGTGGGTGAGCTGTGGTCGGCAAGCCCAACCGCTTCACGGCGTCTGCTGAAATGAGGTTCTTTTGGCTCCCATTGTCGACAATGAACTGTACAGGGGAGCCCTTTACCCACATCTGGGAGTGGAAGAGACGTTCCTCCTCCTTTGGATCTTCCGGTTCCTCCTTCTGGATCTTTGTAGTGGAAATAGTGGCATTGGGCTCCACATCAATAATCTGTTTCCCTTTTTCATTCCCCTTTTCACGTTATGATTCGAAGTCAGAGCATGCATCTGACTCAGAAGCCCTCATCTCGGCCACTAGCGACTGCTTGGCCCGACACTCACTTGTGTTGTGAGTGGAGCTCTTATGGAACTCACACCACTTTCCCGTGTCCTTCTTTGGCTTTGCGGTGTTGTTCTTTTCTTGTGGCTTTGATGAGTTGTCTTTAGCTACCATGCCTTGTCTTTGTCCTTTGTTCTGCGGTTTGGAAGCACCTTTCCCTTGCTTTTGATTCGCAGATCCAAAGTCTCGCTTCTTCTGCTTGAATTTCTGCTCAATCTTGGTAGCATACCGGTATGCCGTACCAAGCGAGGAGATGTCGAGGAACTCCATTTCCTCCTGAATGTATCTGTGCAGACAGCTGCGATACTTTAGCACCAAATGTTTCTCTGAATCTTTGATACCCAACTTTGTGCGCAGGGTATGGAACAGATTCGTCAGCTCGTGCACATCTTGATCCCTTTGTTGTCGCAGCGTGGTCCATTGTATGTACTTGTTCTCATAGCTCCCCACGGGATAGTACTGTTCCTTGACGGCGTCTCGGAAAGAATTCCAAGTTGGTACGGCCGAGAACAGAGAGGGTTCTGTCTGGTCCTTGTTCTCACAGTAGGTTTCCCACCAGTCCTTAACATGGGGGGTAGCTTTGAGGAGTGCAAAAATAATCTTCTCCCGGTCTGAAAAGTCATGAACATAGAAATATCCTTCTAATAGATTCAACCATCTATCTACGGCATCTGCGTCTATTTGACCCTCAAATATGGGAATGTCAAAATTTACTTGTACCTTAAAAGAAGTCGCGCCTCCAGAGTGGCTGCTGGATGCAGATGCGCCGCCGGTGGGTAGCCGTTGAAGGATCTGAGCAAAGTTATCCATCATCGCGTTCCTTTGTTTTTTGAGGGCCTCCTTGAGCAATATTTTGATAGGATATCCTGCTCCCTCATCTTTCTTTTCGTCCCCCATGGGCGTCCGTCGAGGTTTGCGAGGCTGATCTTGCAAAGGTTCCACCAGATCAAGCCCTAGCTCCTTATACCCCGGCCTCGTTGGGGACATGCAAAGAAGGATCGAGAAAAAGCAGACCGCTCTGATACCACTGATCCGGATTTATGCAGGAACGCAACAGAATAAACACATAACCATAAATACAGAGATGCAGTGGAAATAACGCTTCATTTCATTAATATCAAAGAACTGAAATTTGCTTACAAACAGAATGGAAATAAAACTAGCTAGGGCGCTGGTAGCTATCTCTGAGAAGAGATGTGGCGGCTACAGGCCTCTGAACTGAGTTACAATGAGGCTCGAGGGCCTATTTATTATTTAGAAGCAATGGGAAATCCTAAACAGCCAAAACCCTAACCCTAGGAGATGAAGCGCCAAAACTATGGGCCCCGTTTGGGTAAATTGGTGTTTCAACTTCCCAGGGGCGTAACTTTGGCATACGATCTTCGTTTGATGCATACCATACCTCGTTAGAAATATCTATCCAAGGAATACAAATTTTTGAATGAAAACATCGGTCCATGGACCCAATATTGCTCTCCGTTTTTAAAAAAACGTCTTTTAGGGCCTCAACTGACTCTGGAAAGTTCGGGACTCGAAAAATTTGCTAAAAATAGTAAGTTGTCTTGGCCAGCCAGAGAGACAATGGTTGGGCCCCAAGTGGAATAGGTGGGTGACCACCAATATCCACCCCTGATTCCGTGTAGTATCTTAGAGAATAAAGATTATTATGTCATTATATGATCTCATGCTATAGATATTCTCATCATGACTGCGTTGTAGCAGCTCTCTGACATTTTTTATATTGGTATCATCTCACTTTTGTGACGGTTTATTCATTGGAGGCTTGCTTGCTTATGTTGTATCATTTGTGCCTCATTATAATGCACATTTTTTCTACTGATATGACTAATAAAATGGCTCCATATTGATTTCATATATTTGTACATTTTTTTGTTCAAATATTTCTGCTTCCCTATTTGGGAATATTACATATTGACATTGTTTCAATGAGTTTAAAAACAACACAATGAGAAAAAGATATCCATACGTATTATCAAGAGTCAAAAAGAGAAATCTTACAACCTGAGCCTTGATGTTGTACAAATTTTCCGGTATGTCTACGCAATCATGCTCCTTGGTTTGACAAGCCTTCCTTTCTAGAATGACTAAGCTAGATTTATCTTCAATGAACTCTTGTGTAAAAAGGTGTGATCTTCAATGTGCGGTTATATGTTAAACCAAATACCAAGTACAATATTTGATGCACTAAGTAAATTGTAGGTTATACCAACTACCCAAACCCTAAAACTTCAACTCAATTTATAGGGAGATTGAGGAGTTTTCAAATCCATCAAGAGAGGGATGAGATCCTCCAATGAAGGGATTAGTCTTCCTTTATCCAAGGGATAATCTCTATGAGTGGAGGGATATAGCTAGAACTGGCGCGACTCTAGAGGCTTCTAGTTGGAAGAATATTCTCTCAACTAGGCTTATAGAAGTCAATTTTTTTGTGTTTACCACCTCTTACGGGAGTGTGCAGTTTTTATTGGAAAATAGATTAGTGAAAGAAAAGGGTGGAAACATTAAACATAGTAAAGGAAAGACATCACCAGGAAAATACAACTCAAGAATGTTGCAAAATGGTCCTTTATTATTGATGATGCATCTCCAAATTTACAATGTTCCAACAGAAAAAGCTTACAATCTATAGTCCAACCTCTAATAATGAAAAGAAATTAAGTATTTAACTAATTCATAATTATTTCGATATCAACATAGTCAATATGCTATTTATTACAATGATAACTGAAAATTGACAAATGTGACAATGATTACGTTAGAATAGCTGTGACAATTGGCTGTAATCTCCATAAAGACGTTATTGTGTGATGTATTCTATTTTTGTGCTGGCAGATCTGAGGCTAATATGTTGAACTGATACACTAGTCTGTAGAATTAATTCATGAGCTGAGGTGGTTGTTCCGCTGATGTGCTAAGATGTCACCTTTCCTGGTAGTCACGCAACTTCTCCCATTGTTTTGGATTCAGAATATTGATTCTAATTAACTTCCTATATATTTCATCAGTCTCTGTATACTTCATGAATGTTGGCCTCAACTGAAAAATATGCTTAATTTCATGTTGAATGTATAGATCATTATCGATATCCTCTAATAAGGCTCTTCAATTTATTGAACCTTTGATTCCTACAAATTTTGTGGTATCTTTGGTAATATCCTTTAGTTTTTTGACATAATATGACCTGTGCATGAGCTTGTCATTAATCACAAAAAGAGAAGGAATTCCTCTTTTGATTAGTGGTTCAATTATATTAAAGAATATGCTAACACCAATTTGTATCCGATCACACTTTTCTTCTTCCTGTGTAACCAAACTCTTTTTGTTTAGTACTTTCTTGACCTCGGAGATTGTTGTTGTCCTGTCCTCCACTCCTAGTGGTTCCAATTAAAAACTACTTTTGGAATTCAAGAATTTGATGATATTTTTTGCAGTTTTAGGAACGACTATCAGATCTATGTTGGCTTTGTCTATGGAAATAGTTACTAATCCAATTAGATCCCTTTGTTCAAAAATTATTTGGATGGAGGGCCATATCTCATTCATGGACTCAATAATACTAATCTAAATAATTTCCTTGGCCTGGCCAATGGTCTGTCCAATAGTATTTTCACTCTCTACCTTGATTAATTTCTCAATCTATTTCTGAGCCCTCTATATTTTAATTTCATGGGAATCGTCTGACCTTTTTTGCAAATCCTTCAGAGTGTTGATTTCTGCTTCAAACTTTTTGATTTTTGTTGTCTGTAGGGTCATGTTTTCCATAGCTTTTGTTAGCTACTCTGCACCACCTGATGAGCCTTTTGTTGATGGTGTTGCTATAGGAATGGATGCAATTGGGAAAAACTATAATGGAACAGTGGCCATTTCTACATTCTCCTTTTCTTTCACTAGTTTTTCCATTTTTGTCTCCATCTACTTTAACTATGCAAACTTCTCCATGATCAATTTCATCATCTCAGCCTTCTATGCTTCATTTTCTTCAATGTCCTTTGTCAAGGGGTCTTGAGTTCCAGACAGTTTGAGTTGTTTCCCAGGGGCTACTATATAATCATTCTTTTTCTTCAATATTTCTTCTATAGCCTCCAGATTTGTGGGTTCATATGCAATCTTTACTACTAAATCCTCTAATGATTTGATTCTTGTGTCTTTGGCTAGAGAAGAGATATTCTCCATCTTTAGCTGAGATTTAAAATTAGAAAAAGGTACCTACAATTTGGACAAGCTCATGGAAGTGTTGGTCAAAGTGGAGGAAATAATTTTTCCATTTTTCTTATACATTTCCATCTGATCTATTGGATGGATGAGTTTCACATCAAATTAAAATGCAGTGTGCTTGTGTCTATAGGTGTTTTAGGCTGAGAGATATATTATTGTAAGAAGGTCATTCTCATTTTCTGTTTATCTAAATCAAAGGTTGATAAATGCCTACTCTTTGTACTGCTTGTCTGTTTCTAGAACTAATTGTAGGTGTTGGTTTTGAGAATTTCATTCTTTCTCTTGATCTCTCTGAATGTATCAAATATGTCTTCCTTCTTCCCCATGTAGTAGCTATGGGTGTTGGCATTTGTATGTTCTATTGTTGGAAAGGAATGGTGGGTGAAGATGTGGAAAAAATGGTCTGGCCACTTTCCAGAGAAGAAATTGGATTCCCTAATGGTGATGACTGTCAGTTGTTCTTTTTCACTACTCTTGTTACACCATATTTTGGTCATCTAACCTATTGTTATTAAATGAACCCAAATACACCATGTAAGACCAATTTTACCCTATGTAAAATTGCATTCACTATGAAAAATAACTTAGTAAACCACCTTTATTAAGTTGTTTATGGTCTAAACAGGAAACCCCACGAGGAAATATTAAATAAATCTACATTGTTTGATTTTCCTCAAGGAATAATTAGTTAAACAACAATTTAATTAATATTCTTGGTTATATTTAACCCAAAATAGGGAAATTAATTAAATAAATTATTATTTATCTTATTATTTCCTAAGAATAATTATTTAAACCTTATTTAAATAATATTCTTTGTTGAATATGACTAAATCACCCTTAAATAATTAAATAAATCATTATTTTTTTTATTATTACTAAACCACATCCTTAGAATGATAAATAAATTATTTATTTATTTATTATTTAAAAATAAAGGGATTTGACCCAAGTCAAATTCCTTTTCCCTCCAACAAATATAATAAAATACTCCATAAAAGTCGAATCTTGATTTGGTTAATAATATTTTAATTATGCACCAATATCTAGAGTAACTCAATATTTTGTTATAAATAGAAGGGTTTTTCCATTCATTTACCACCTTTTGTTGCCTAAAGATCACTCTGGATCTGTACTTTTGGTCTCACTTTGATCCACCATCCTAGTCATATTTTGCTACCATTTTTGTCTGGGTTTTCTACACCATCAAGAGAGAGGAATTTTAGATCTGAAGTGATGAGGACTCACAAGAACCCATCCCATTGAGGAGAACTGGTAGCACCCTTCTGTGTTTTCCTCCCAGGTGTCATTAATACAAAATTCATTCAACATATTCTTGTCTTGTATATTGGATGCATGGAGTAAATCTTGTTTTTCTACTGCTTAATGTCTTTTGATGCATAGATCTAGATTTTTGCAGCATTTATTATTAGTATGAATCTTTTGTCAGAAAAAGACCACTTTAGCTACGCATAAAGAATAGCCCTAACATCAATTATGACTGCCAATATCTTCAAATCTACAGTTAGTTGATCCAAATAAAGCTGCACAAATCTAGATCTATGCATAAAAAGACATTAAGCAGTAAAAATGAAATGTTGCTCCATGCATCCAATAGATAAGACAAGAACAATATTTTTGAAAGAATTTTTATATTAAAGGGCACCTGAGAGGAAAACAAGAAAGGTGTTTCCAATTTTCCTCAATGGGATGGGTTCTTGAAAGTCCTCAGCATTTCAGATCTAAAATTTCACTCTCTTGTTGGTGTAGAAAACCCAGACAAACATAGAACTCAAAGGGAGCTCACAAAGCAAATAATGGAGAATGTGACAATGATAATGGCTCAAAGTCAGACCAAGAGTATAGATCCAGAGTGATCTAATATGCAATGAAAGGTGACAAATGAATGAGAAAACCCTTCTATTTATAACAAAACATTGGGTCATTCTAGATCTTGGTGTATGATTAAAATAATATTAACCAAATCTAGATCCACCTTTTATGGAATATTTTATTATATTTGTTGCAGGGTAAAGGTATTTGACTTGGGTCAAATCCCTTTATTTCTAAATAATAAATAAATAAATGATTTATTTATTATTTTAAGGAAGTGGTTGAATGATAATTAAATAAATAATAATTTATTTATTTATTATAAATGATTTAGTCATATTTAACAAGGAATATTATTTAAATAAGATTTAAATAATTATTCCTAGAAAATAATAAGATAAATAAGGATTTATCTAATTAATTTCCTTGTTTTTGGTTAAATATAACTTGGAATAATAATTAAATTATTGTTTAATTGATTATTCCATGAGGAAAATAAAACAAATAAAGATTTGTTTAATATTTCCTTTTGGGGTTTCCTATTTGGACCATAAACAACTTAATAAATGTGTTTTATTAAGTTATTTTACATAGCGAAAGCAATTTTACTTAGGTTAAAATTGTTCTTACATGGTGTACTTGGGTACATCTAATTATAATATGTTAGATGACCAAAAAATGGTGTAACAGACTTCCCCCCCAGTGTGCAAGTGTTAGGAGCAAATCGTATGACCGAAGTACGTTGTAAGAACTCAATCACTAGACATCAAAAGGGAATTCAGAGAGAGAAATGTAAGGTAGCCTAATGTGCTGAAGAACTAGACCCTAAGGAGATGAGACTTACAGGTGCAACAAGTCTCTTTTTATGAGAGGGTACCTGTGCTAGAGGCGGCGGGGGAGGCATACCTATGCCCGCCGAGACAAAGTACAAAAGAATAGTGCATCCAGTAAACAAGGAACCGAACTATAAAGTGCATGCTGGCATAAACAGAAGCCAGATAAAAGATATAATGAGGAATCCCACATACATATTGTGCCTGGGATAACAGCTAGGACTTATACAATAATATCTGAGTACATGAGATACAAATACAACCCAAATGCCCCCTATACATGGGAAAGGGCTCGCAAAATCTGACTGATACATGCAAATCAAAGAGGTGTTGCAAGCGGTTAAGGCTGACATGATAAAATATATGGAGCTGCATCGAAGGCTGCAATGAAGAGGTCATCCAGGCATGTGGGGGGCTACCTACAGGGCCACCCCCTCATGAGGGTTGAGACATCTCACACACACCTGGGAATCACCAATATCTGCTACTGCATCACTGGACCATCAAGTATACAGATCTCGATCATGCTGAAAAGAGCTGAAGGTGAGAAACAACCAAGTCAAAGGGCAATAAGTAGTCCCTTTGCCTGATCCGGGGTGCCGAACAAGAGTGGAAGCTAGAACCGAGGTACACCGCCATCTAGACCTGTCTTCTGGAATGAATGAGTTGATGTCGACAGAAGGAGGTTCGCCATAGGTGAAGAAATAAGGAATCCTCATCTAAGGGATGAGAGAAAATAGTAGAGAGACTAACAGACTGACACTAATGATGATAATGAAGTAGGGGATACTGAGTAGCGAATGGAAGACTTCCCTTGTTAAAGCATAAAGGGCATGGATGACTTGGCAGCGACTGACACAATATCATGAGGGATAGGGGACAATGGGACTGAAGGCCATAATGTGCAACACGAGAGAGGGACCAACCAAGGAAGGATGGAGGACTATAGCGGGGTACAAAGGGACTTGGGCTAGACTCCATGAATGCAATGATGACTCAACTCGGATGCTCTAAACAAGGGCGACGTGATGGTGTTGCCACATAGTAAAGGTCCAATGGGGGACCATAAAAACATGAGTACAAGGGGTAGCTCATGATGAAAATCAACACGAACAAGGACAAGTATGGAGGCAAAGTGGTGCCCCCAAATACGAGTGTTGTAAGTGAAGAAATGCGATTTGAAGGAGAAGTTAATAGACCCTTTGTGGGGAAAATGTGTCCTGGTGAAGTATCAAATCATGAAAAACTAACAGATACCCATGTGAGTGCTTGGTGAGAGATTTCCAACGGTACAGACGGTGTGTCAAACGGGGCTATGGTTTGGTCGCAGCGGGCGAAAGAAAAATCAAGGGCTTTTCTTCTAATAAGGCATTTTCCCTCCAAATGCATTCATTTGCTTATGTAGCTGTGGTGAATGTAGAGAGGAGAGGAGGCCCTAAATCTTGCGATGATTGTAGTAGACAAATCAACAGTTGGAATCGAGATTTGTCAATTGCAGGTAAGAGGCCTAATCCTACTCTTTGTTTTTGATGGATTAAAAGTTCAGATTAGGGTCCCAAATCTCAGGAGCAGCCTCTCCCTCATCTTTGTGGCCAGGTCGCACATTTTGGGCCAAAAACTGCGACCTGGGAAGAAGGTTTTTGCCTAAAAAGTGCGACCTGTCCCAGGATTTGGCCAAAAAGTGCAATCTGTCAGATGAAGGTGATTTCCGTGCTGTTGTGGGAAGAGAGTCAGGTTTTGTGTAATTGAATGTAGTTTTTCCTATCTGTACTGAAAAAGATGATGTTTTTATGCAGAGATGGAAGATACATGGATCAAGTGGAGAGAGAGAGACCTGGGTACATTACGGTCGGAAATCCAAGCGGATCAAGGTATCCGTCCTACATTGGCCAGGTTTGGGGTTCTGAAATTTGTGGAGAACCCACTGAGGAGGGCTAGGGAGCCCTTGTTGGCCCGGATTGTCAGTTATCGTGATCCAGATCATGATTTCTTTATAGTGCATGGGCACATGATCGAGTTGACAGTCCAGGATTTGTATTTCTTGACTGGTCTCCCACCATTAGGGATAGTAGGAAATACACATCCAGTGTTACCGCAGGGGCATAACATTATAGAGTTTGTGGAGCGACATTGTTGACTAGGCCTCCAAGTTAAAGGGATGCAGATACCGATTGGGGATCTAGAGAGGCTAGAGACACGTGCATTGGTGGCAGTAGTGTTGCGGATCTTGGGCAGCCAAGCGCTCCATCACATCACTGGAGGGCAGATGATGATTGTGGAATCAGTGTTGAGTGGGACCTAATCTGGGTGGGCCCAAATGATTTTGGTGTCATTGAAATGACAGTGGTCACTTTGCAAGCAGCAAGTGAACCATGATTACTCGTATGGGACCATGTTGTGCTCCTTCTTTTCCGAGAAGATCCCGACCTTGCGACCTCGTGGACAGCTACCAGATGGGGGTCCGAGAGAACCCAGGATGCGCCGGTGGGGGTACTTACTGTGTAGAGGAGGAGGAGGGGTAGTCGGGCAGGTGTTCCAACTTGATTTATTTTCCCATTGGGATCAGATGTCGTTATACGTAAATGACTATCCCTATAGTGGGATGAGCTATTGGGGAGATTTGGACTTGCCACTTCGTCGTAGTCCAGTATGGGGGCCTAATGGTAAGTGACAAGTGACTAATATTTTATGTGCATGTTAAAGTTTGTGAATAGTATATATGGTACTAATTCTTATACTTTTGGTATGTAGATATAGCTCTGGTGAAACCGGATGGATATATGGGACAACTTGTCGTAGCAGGGACTACTGGTGCTAGTGGCTCGAGAACGACATAGAATGAGGATATGACCGCTCTCCTGGAGGACATCCGTCGTAGATGTGAGGGGCTGCTGACCAGTGTATCAGAGCGGGGTTGGAAAGACTTTGACGACCAGCACATAGAGTTATGTATTGGGCTACCCTCGGAATGGCGAGGTGTGATGCGGTGCATGGCGATGGCCGGTCAGACTATGCGTGATCTACAAGCTGCGGGAGGAGAGTCATTGGCTCGGGATCCTCTAGAGAGTGACTAGATGTAGGGCAGGTGGTGCCCCCTAGTGTGTATGTAGGGGCAAGTGGTGCCCCTCGGTTTTGAGTTTTGTTTCTTGTAACATGCTATGGGCATGTCATATGTATCAGAGTAGATGGACTCTAAAACAATTTATATGATATATATTATGAATATGTATTGTGTTGATGATTTGAAATGTTATTGTCTTGTGTGTGATAAATGCCAGTCTAGAACATGGTTTGCAATGCTATCTACGTAGTGATTTTGTCCTCTAGGTACATGATTAAAAGTAATGAATCGAAATTCACGTATCAAAAGTTTCACTAGTAAATATCGTCTAAACAGGATAGGGTTATTCACATGATAGACACCACTGATTTGTAAGACAAGAAGGAGAGAATCTAAATGAACGTGTAGATGGAGGATGTGATGAGACAGGGCATCGGCTAAGAGGCCACGTACTGCATCATATTCGGCCTAATTATTGGTGGTATTACCAATGCAGACTCCATTAGAGAGAATGAGGATATGCAAGGGGGTAAATATGGCCCAAGCGGCCGAGACGAGATTCCGGGAATAGCGACTTGACCCATCGGCATAGCCAATGTAAATGTGTGGGTGGGAGGTCCTGCAGAATAGTGTCACAAGACAAGAAACGAGAGGAGGAAGAACAATGATGGCAGCGTGAGTGTAGGGTAGACATCGAATGACAACTATGGGAGGGAGTAGTCTAGATAGGATGGCTATGACTCATAGACTAACTAGAGGGTGATGTATGAGGGCTACAGAAGGAATAGCTGGGGCTCATGCTACGAAGAACATCATAGAGACGGATGGTATCGTTCTGGTGATGGGCGTAAAAGAAAAGGTGAGGGAAACCACATGACGCTGCAAAGCTACCTAAATCATTAGCATGGGACGAAAGGCTCACATACAAATCGTCATGGGGGATGATAGAAGAACAAGTAAAAATATGGTCAACGGATGTAGAGCGCGAGAATGTCGCTGAAGGGAGATCAAGTAAAAAAAACGGAGGGGATTCAGAGGGAATGTACTCCGAGGATCGCATGGATGATGATAGGTATAGGATGGGGGCAGTAGGTTCCACCATTTCAACATCAGGAGGGGGAATTTCAATGGTAGCAGGGGGATCCTCGAGTTGACATGACGCATACTGCGCAAATATGGGAGAGGCGGATTGATTTTGTTCAACCTCATACTCGCGAATGACCTCTAAAGAGGCGCAGTAATGTGTTAGGTGAGGAAAATGGTGAGAATAATGGCCATGGACACCACACAGAGCACAGGGTTTATTGGTGCGAAGAGTCTTTGGGCTCCTGGCTGCGGACGAAGAAGAATCTTAGGGTTGAAGGACCGTAGACTCAGGGAACGCGACTTTAACCATGGGTTTGATCCAGGGAAGCTCAGGACAAGTATGGGTGGCATGACCGACACCATCACATAAGGCACAAGGCTTGGTGGGTGGAGGAGGTGTAGGGTCAGTCAGGATGGCCTTGTCTTTGGATGCCCCCTTGTGATATTTTCCTTTCTTTCCCGTAGTTGTCACAGTAGGAGAATGGTCTTGTTGAGGTGCTGGTGGCACTATAGCGATGGAAGAAGCTAAGGGAATTGGTTGAAATGGTGTCAAAGCAAGGTAAGGTTTGGGGTGACCAGGTGGGGTAGCGACTGGAGGGTTAAGGTACCAGACAAGTATGCCCAGGGTCAAATTGGGGAGGGAGAGAGTGGCCATGATGGGGACTGAATAAACTATAGGAGGGGGAGCAAGGAAAGGTATCTGACTAGTGGGGTAATGGCCAAGAGGGATGGACCCAAGAGGGTTGAGACCTGGTGGAACCGACCCAGGAGGATAAAGGGGCTCTTGCGCACCAGCGGTAGAAGAAGGGCCAGAAGGAAGAGGTCCGACTGGCCAAGGCGAAGGGCTAGGAGCAGGTTGTGGCGGGCGAGGTTGAGGTTTCTGGCTAGCCGAAGTGGGTCGCTTAAGGTCAGCCTGAGATGATTGCATCATGCAAACATTCGCTAAGCTGCGATCAGAGACAAGAGGAGGAGGAAGACCGGGGAAGGTTCCAAGAAAGGAGGAGTGTTTTTAGACGCTGGGGGAGACACTGGTCAAAGAATCAATGGTTTTCTTATTAGCTACAGAAGAGATGGTCGACTCAGGGGAGGTCTGAGTTTTTGGCTCATGATATGTCAACTGGTCAATGGTGACTATCTTTCCATTATGGGGGAAAAGCATCTTGCGGTGGACTGTAGAGGAGACAGTAGACATGGCATAGGTGTATCTATGCCCCAAAATAATGTTATAATCAAGAGGGGTGTCGATGACTTCAGCGTCAACATAAACAATCTTGCCCACAAGGGTGATAGGGCAATTACGGAAAAGGCCAATGGGCTGGGAGGCATGGCCATCTCGTGCACGAAGAGTGATTGTGGAAGAGGCTAGCTCAAGGAATCTGAGTTGTTTCCAAACCGAGGCAAAAATTACATAGGTAGATTCCCCCTCATCAATAATACACCGAGCCACGTTGGCGTTCCAGATTTTGACTGGGGTTTGGAAAGCCACGGAAGCAGGAAGGGGAGGCTAGTCTGACTGACGCGCGTCGAAAAAATTCAATTGGTCATTAGCAGGATCTACAACGCCCATGGTGGATAGTAGAGCCTTCCTTTGAGAAGGAGACGATTGGCGAAGTTCTAGTGTTGAAATGGCAGCAGCGGACTGTGCCAAATCATCTACTATGTTATACGAATGAGCAGCTCGACCAGAAGTAGAATTTCGGTGTAATGGGCCCTTAGGAACCTTGGTATGAACCTCAAATTTGGGCTGAGGGATTTGTAAGGGAACATTGGGTGTCGAAAGGGGCTCTGTAGGACCTGAAGATGGTGACTCAGAGGCAGATGGAGCGAGAGGTGTGGGGTACTGACAAGACCTAGTTTGAAGGTTAAGGTCGACAGTGAGAGGTTGGTCAGAATTCATCATGATAATCTGGTAATCGGAAGAATCAGAAGGGAAAGGTTGAGTAGCCACGAATCCTTGCTGAGGGAAAGGATCAATAAACATAGCTGGTTGAGAAGTAGCCGCATTGGGAGGAGCATGAGGAGAGGCATGTTGTCCACGCAATGTAGCCTGAGACTCCCACATCTGCTACATCTATGTTAATAGGGGAAAATCGTGAGTGTAATGACTGTAAACACTGCAACACGAACAAGGCTTATTGGTGCGAAGAGGCCTGTCTAGATTGGAATGAGAGCCTAGTTGGTGATTAACAGTGTTAGAATCAAGACTTGAAGGATTGGATCCAAGATTACCAGGGGCATATTGATTTTGATTGCCTTTCCTCTTTCTTTGAAAATAAGGAGGATTAGTCTCGCCCTGCTGTGTAAATACTTGCCCTAGAGGGGGTAGTAGTTTTTATTGCGGGGGTTGAGAAGGTAAGGGAGGTAGAGGTCCAAATGCTGGAGGAGTTGGGACACCAGGTTGTGGGTAAGGATAATGGTTAGGATGGGCAACATTGAGGTAAGCAGGAGGTTGGGAAAAAGGAGGAGGCATGTCGTATCCTAGATACATGCTACTTGGAGGGGGAAAAGTGCTGGAGGTGCTGGCCCCTCTCAGAGGGAAACCATAGCCCATAGGAGGTTGAGCGTAGGTATGCGAAAGAGCTCCAACGATATTGTTGGCAGAGTGAGATGCCCCCCGGGCGTGAGCGCCACCGGGTCTGGGGAGGTCAGGAAGGACGGTATAAACATAACTAGATTGAGCATAGATGAGGTCATATTTCAAGGCTAAATGGAGGACGGCTTCTTCGGTTTGAGGAAACTGGGATGCGACATCTTTGCCAATGGTCGGTAAGAGAGAGCAAAGAAACCAGTCCATGTAAACCCGATATTCAAAGGTGGGAGCTCGACATAAGATCCTTTTTCTCTGCCATTCCTAGACATGAGCGGAAAGTCGAGTCGAAGATGATTAACGGAAAGAAGTCAAGAGTTCAGTACCAGTGTCATATCGGAGAGGGAGCTGGAAATAAGATAAGAAGGCTTGGGAAATGGTCACAAAGGTGGTATGGGAAGTGGCGGTCTGATCGACATACCATTTAGAAGCTTTGCCGGTAAGCATGCATTGCAACAATCTAAGACAGACATAATCATCAGCAATGGAATTGGAGGAACACCACATGTGGAAAGATCGGATATGGTTGGAGGGATATTCACTAGCAAGGCCTTCGAACTTGGGAATGTTGGAGGGGAGATTGGTTGACATATTAGGCCAACTAACATCGTGGCGGATAGGATCGTTGATCAACTGATTGAAATCGGGGAGACTGAGAATTGCCATATAAGGGAGCAAAGGGAAAGTTGAGGTAGTTCCCGTGGTGGTTCTGCTAGTAATAGACACAGCAGTAGGACCAGGGTTTCTGCTAGCGTTAGGCCCTGAACTAGACATGGTGAAGGTAACAGGGGCAGAACCAGAAGTAGGGGGAGAACCCGAATAATCAGAAGAAGAGTTGGAGTGCAGACTCGGGGGAAGACTAACTCGACGATGGCAGGAAGGAGTAAGTCGACCAACCGGAAACTGAGGGTGAAGGCCGAGAAGTCTCTGGGATATACACCTTGGGGGCGCAATGATGACAGCACAAAGGGAAGAAGAATAACCGACAAAGGCAGGGAGGTGCAGAATCAAGAGATGTCAATGTCGAAACAAGGGAAGAGAATTGTAGTGTCAATTGATTTTAAAGTCTTTGCCTAGTGGTGGTAACCAAGCTCTTCTTCACTTAGGGTCAGTGTGTGGCGTGTGTTAATTTTAATTTTTAAAACCAGAATTTTTGAGAGTAAAAGAAAAAGTGTGCTGCGTAACTGAAAATAAATCTAGAGAGAACAGTAAATAAAGCTGAAATAACAAAAAATTAACAGCTAAAAATGCATCGATCTAACCCAAGAAGGCGGGTCTCTCAAAACTAGTCTAAAAGAGGGAAAAAAATCTAGTCAAAACACACTAAAAAGGGGCCAATAGATCTAAGGTTGGGAGGGACAGGGATCTAAAGGAGAAATCTGTTGAAAAGAGGTGCAGAAAACAACAAAGAGGTAGAGGCAAGGTTGCTGCAACAAAGGAGGAAATCAGCTAAAGGTAGAAGGGACAAGGAGGTGACCCTAGCGGTAAACCCAAACAAAAATATATGAGGTGATTTGAAAGGGAGAAGAGCTGATATAAAAGGGATCTGAAAATGACGTATCAGATCTGAAAAAAAAACAAGGCTGAAACTCTAAAAATTCAGACGTCTGAAACAGCTAAAAACATCTCCACAAAGAGTGGAGGTTACTAAAGCCCTAAGGGGTGATATTCCCACTTAGTTGAGTAAAATAGATCAGAAACAGGTCTAAACGAGTGGATACAGAGGCTGGAAAACCCTGACAGAAGCTTCAGACAAACCCAGAAAAATTGCTGGAAAAGTGCAGAAAAAAGTGCAAGTCGCAAGTTCTGACTTGTTTTCATTCTAGGTCGCAGTTTTGGGGCAGAAAAGTGTGTCCTCCAAGCCAGGTCATAGGTTTTGGGCCAATAAGTGTGACTTATAGATCTGGGTCTCTGGGCGGCAGATTTCAGAAAACGTTGTCGTCTCAGCTGCGGCTGATGATTGTCACCTGTGCAATAAGGCCAGAAACACACGGAAGTTAAAAATTTTAATGTTTGAGGGTTTTTGAGGTGAAAAACATCATAAAAGTAGGAAAAACAAAAAACTGAAGAGAAACCCTAGGGCCTGAAATAGTTGGATATGCAGGAATATATAAAACGACAGCGGTTGCAAAAGAAAACCCATGTGGAGTCGCCAATTGTTAGTATGAATCTTTTGTAAAAAAAAGACCACCTTAGCTACACATAACAAATAGCCCTAACATCAATTATGACTGTCAATATCTTCAAATCTGCAGTTAGTTGATCCAAATAAAGCTGCACAAATCCAGATCTATGCATAAAAAGACATTAAGCAGTAAAAATGAAATGTTGCTCCATGCATCCAATAGATAAGACAAGAACAATTATTTTGAAAGAATTTTTATATTAAAGGGCACCTGAGAGGAAAACAAGAAAGGTGTTTCCAATTCTCCTCAATGGGATGGGTTCTTGAAAGTCCTCGACATTTCAGATCTAAACTTTCTCTCTTGTTGGTGTAGAAAACCCAGACAAACATAGAACTCAAAGGGAGCTCACAAAGCAAATAATGTAGAATGTGACAATGATAATGGCTCAAAGTCAGACCAACAGTATAGATGCAGAGTGATCTAATATGCAATGAAAGGTGAAAAATGAATGAGAAAACCCTTCTATTTATAACAAAACATTAGGTCATTCTAGATCTTGGTGTATGATTAAAATAATATTAACCAAATCTAGATCCACCTTTTATGGAATATTTTATTATATTTGTTGGAGGGAAAAGGTATTTGACTTGGATCAAATCCATTTATTTGTAAATAATAAATAAATGAATTATTTATTTATTATTTTAAGGAAGTGGTTGAATGATAATTAAATAAATAATTATTTATTTAATTATTTATAAATGATTTAGTCATATTTAACAAGGAATATTATTTAAATAAGATCTAAATAATTATTCCTAGAAACTAATAAGATAATAAGGATTTATCTAATTAATTTCCTTATTTTGGGTTAAATATAACTTGGAATAATAATTAAATTATTGTTTAATTGATTATTCCATGAGGAAAATCAAACAAATAAAGATTTGTTTAATATTTCCTTTTGGAGTTTCCTATTTGGACCATAAACAACTTAATAAATGTGTTTTATTAAGTTATTTTACATAGAGAAAGCAATTTTACTTAGGGTAAAATTGGTCTTACATGGTGTACTTAGGTCCATCTAATGATAATAGGTTGGATGACCAAAACATGGTGTAACATTTATCTTGATCACCTAACTACAGATTTGAGGATATTGGCAGCCATATTTTCTGTTAGGGTTGTTTTTTATGCACAGCTAAAGTGTTATTTTTTCATACGCTTGGAATTAAGATTCATACTAAAAACTGGCGACTCCACATAGGTTTACGATTATGACCGTTGTCGTTTTTCTGATCCTTGCATATCCAGCTGCTTCAAACCCTAGGATTTCTCTTCAGCCTCTTGTTTTTTCTTTTCTTGATTTTTTTTTAACCTATAAAACCCTAAAACAGTAAAAATTCTAACTTCAGTGTGTTTTCGGACCTATTACGTAAGTGACAGACATCAGCTGCAGCTGAGATGACAATTTTCAATGAAATTTGCCGCTGAGAGTGCCAGAAGTGCAGGTTGCACTTTTTGGCCCTAAACCTGCGGTCTCGAGCCTCAGGACACACTTTTTAGCCTAAAAAATGCGACCTGGAGCCTCAGGATGCGCTTTTCAGCCCAAAAATTGCGACCTCTCCTGAAAATAGGTCAAAAGTTGTGACCTGATTTTTACAGGAGATTTTCTAAAAGTTTTCTGGGTTTGTCTGGGCCTCTGTTCAAGATTGTTTGACCTCTTTCTCCTCCTGTTTTGCACCTGTACTTGTTTTGTTTTACTCAACCAAGTGGGAACCTATCCCCCTAGGGCTTCATTACCCTCCACACTTTGTGGAAGAGTTTTAGCTGCTGTAGGTTGTCTGAAATTTTCAGAGTGTTCAGCCATTTTTCAGATTTGATAACTCACCTTTAGATCCACTTTAGATTGGCTTGTTATCATTCCAAATCACTTCACTTAGCTTTTTTTAGGTTTTCCTCTAGGGTTCACTCCATTTCCCTCTAGGAGATAGCCTTTCACCACCTCATTTACAGCAATTTTTCCTCTGATTTGTTGTTGTTTTCTTCACCGCTTTCTAGCATATTTTGACCTTTAGATCCCTGTCCCTCCTGACCTTAGATCTATTTTCTATTTTGGTGTGTTTTCACTAGTTTTTTTTCATACCTATAGACTACTTGTTGAGAGGCCCCCCTCCTTGGGTTTAGATTATTGCATTATTAGCTCTTTATTTACTGTTATTTCAGTTTCATATACTGTTATCTACAGGTTTATTTATAGTTACACAACACAATTTTTCTTTTTCTCTACAAATTTCTGGGTTTAAAAGTTAAAATTTACACACTTTACACACACACCCTAAGTGAAAAAGGCCTTGGTTAACACTACCAAGCAAAGACTCTAAAACATTGAAATCAATTAATCCTGCACCTCTTCACCCTTGTTTCGACATTGTAATCGGTTGATCTTGCACCTCCTTTCCCTTGTCAGTCTCTTTTTCCCTTGTGTCGTGCTTGTGTTGTCACAATTTTTCCACCAAGGCATTTATCCCAGAGACTTCTTGGCCTTCACCCTCAGTTTTCAGTAGGAATACTTACTCCCCCGCGTAGGATTCAAGTTAGTCCTCCTCTGAGTTCGCACTCTGACTCTTCTTCTAGTTTATTGGGTCCTCCTTCCGTCCCCAGTTCTCTTCCTATCACCTTCACCATGTCTATCTCAATACCTAATGCTAGTGGTAGCCCCAGCCCTAATGTTGGGAATACTACTAGTGGGACTGCAACAGGAACTATCCCAGCTGCTCCATTGCTTCCCTATATGTCAGGCCTCAGTCTTCCTGATTTTGACCAGTTGATAAATGACCCTATACACGATGACACTAGTTGGCCTGCTATGCCGACTAAGCTCCCTTCCAACATCCCCAAGTTTGAAGGCCTTGCTAGAGAAGATCCTACAAATCATGTTCGATCTTTCCACATGTGGTGTTCATCTAACTCCATTACAGATGACTCTATCCATCTTTGATTTTTCCAGCATACGCTTACAGGTGAATCTTCTAAGTGGTATGTTGATTAGGCCTCATCCTCTCATACCACCTTTGCGACCCTTTCTTGGGCCTTTTTATATTATTTCTAGCTTCCTCTTCGTTATGACACTGGTATCGAACTTTTGACTTCTTTCTGTCAATCGTCTATGACCAGCCTATCCGATCATGTCCAGGAATGGCGGAGAAGAAAGAGCCTATGTCAAGCCCCCACCTTCAAAGACTATGTCTACATGTACAAGTTCCTTATATTCCTCTTGCCTCCTATAGGGAAAGATGTCGCATCAAATTTTCCCCAAACTAAAGAAGACGCTCTCCAAATGGCGTTAAAATATGACCTGATCTATGCTCAGTCGGGTTATGTTTATACCGTTCTACCTGATCTTCCCAGAGCCGGTGGTGCCAACGCACTGGGGTAATATCACGTTGTCGACAGTATCTTTGGAGCTCTCTCTAATCCATATGCTCAACCTCCTATGGGCCATGACTTTCCTCAGGGGGGGGGCCAACACCTCCTGCACTTTTCCCCCTCCCGGTAGCACATATCTAGGATACGGCATGCCTCCCCTTTTTTCCCAACCTCCTGTTTACCAGACTGTTACCCAACCTCCTTATTATCTGTATACATAGCCTGGTGCTCCATCTCCTCCAGCATTAGCACCTCCACCTCCCTTGCCTCCTCAACCATTGCAACAGCAACCCTCGCCCCCTCAGGAGCAGGGGTATGCACAGCAAGGCATGACTAATCCTCTTCCTTCCAAAAAGAAGAGGAAAGGCACTCAAAATCAATCTGCCTCTGGTAATCCTGGACCTAATCAAGTTAATTCTCCTAACACTACGAACCATCAATAGGGCACTCATCCCAAGCAGGACAGGCCCGTTCACACGAACAAGCCTTGTTCTTGTTTTCATCTTTTCGGTCATTACACACATGATTGTCCTCTTTTTCCATAGATGTGGCAGATGTGGGAGTCTCAAGCAACATTGTGAGGACAACAAGCCTCCCCTTCTATCCCTCCTAGTGCTCTGCCTAGTCAACTGGCTATGCTTACTAATCCTTTCCCTCAGCAAGGATTTGTGGCTACCCAACCACCTGAAGGTCACGCAGCCACTCAACCTCTTCCATCTGGTACCCCCGATTACCAGATCCTCATGATGAAATCTAACCAAATTGTTATCGTTGACCTCAACCTTCAGACTCGGTTTCGTTAGTACACCAAGCCTCCCACTACGTCTTTCCCCGAGCCACCTCCTTCAGTTTCTACAGAGCCTCTTTCGACACCTAATGGTTCTGTAATATTCCAAATTTTGTGGAATATTAATTTTACCATTTTCACATAGAAGATAAATAAAATGGGTAGGAGACCCATTCATTTAATGAATAAAGGATAAGAATCCTCTTAATGTGAAAGAGAATCACTTATAGAGTTGGATTTCACACCTCCATGTGTGAAATGGGACTTTTGCAAGAAGGCTAGGTCAAGTTTGACCAAGTCAAACAGCGCAGTGGTAGGAGATGGAAAGGTATCTTGTGGGCCAGCGTAGTGGAAAAGGAGGGAAATATTCTAGAAAAAGGAAACCCTAATGAGTGGGGTCCATAGAGAGGGAGCTCACATTGTTTAAAACGAGGACAAGGCAGCCATTGTATCTCATCTTGAGTATTATTCATCTTTGGTCCTTTGGACTTACTGCTCTCCCTTGCTGTTTAGCAAGGATTGCCGGAGGAATTCCTGTTTAGGTTTTCCTCTCCTTCTTGAGTAACTCTTGGAGGATTTCACTCCATTACCCATATTCAAACATTGAGGTAAAGCATCATCCTTCTTCATCAACACAGTTTCAGCTGAAATTGTACATTGTTGTTGGGTGTTGCTGGGAAGGTTTTCTACAACACCATCCTTGGCTAGTTTTTCAGAGGAGGGAGCTTCCATCACTTTTGGAGATAAACAAAGGAGGTTCATGAGCTTATTCCACTATCTTTGGAACTATGCCAACCACTTTCCATCATATGCAACGCAATCCCTCTCTTAGACAACGTTATTCTTGGAGAGCATTTGCTGTGAGGGATTAGCAGATAGTTGGAGGGTGAGATCATAGGTGAAGGGATTAGCCTTTCACTTCAGATTTCCATTGGAGGAGGGTTCTTCATTTGTTGCAGCCATTTCATCCTTCTCCATCTATTTCCAGTTCTTGAGTTGCTGCTGCTACCCAAAAACTCCGACATTATTGTATTTTCCAATTTTTTACATGTATTGTAGCCAATCCTCCTAAAGATTGTTGTATTATTGTTTTCAGGGGTTGAGAGATTGCTCCCCCTCATTTCTTGAGATATCATTTATATATCATCATATTTTCATATTATATGTTTCAGTGTCTCCTATAGACAGCGCATTCATATCCTAGGGCTTATTTCATATAACAATGTTCTTCATATGTATCAAGCATGTAATGAGAGGCTTTTATTGTATTGATTGAATGACTGATTCCTCAAGTCATTGCGTTCCTTTTACTATTGTAATCACATACGTTGGATATTTACATCTTCTCACAAGAAATCTCATTAAAATAACGTTGATAATCCATTGAGTGATCATACATTGTTGCAGCCCCAGCCGTTGGGAAATTTCTGAAGGTAACTAGGTGTGCGAGGCTTGTCTCGCCATCCTAGAAGGATTTCCTTGATCCCAACTCTTCGATTTTAGTCTTAGAAACATTGGTATAAGGGATCCAGGTCTTGGTATCAAATCCTGCTGCCTCCATTTCTGGAAAATGTGTTTTCCAACCATGGATTGCTAGCTATTCCTAAAAAGGGATATTACAGTGGTATCAGAGCACTTTTCTTGGCTCAACCTGTGGCCTTCAAGCCAAAGAAAGAAGAAGAAGAAGATGATGAAAAATATGAGCTTGATCTCATCTATTTTTAGAATAGAGAAGAGCCTCCCCAAGGAGGAGAAGCAAAGAGAAGAAGAGGAAGGTCCATGCACTTCCTATTCTCAAAAAGAAAGCAAGCATGAGAGATGCTTGGATCAACAGGTTCTAAATCAATACCTGGATGAGTATAAATCCCATTCTACATCATTCAGGGGAGCTACAACATTCCCATAGTTTTTTCAGCAGAAGGAGGAGAGAAGGCCCTGAAGTAGAAGAGAAATAAAAGGCAATAGGTTTCTATTGTCTACATTTGATGGGAACACATCATCTAGAGCTTGGGTGAAAAATCTAGAGGCATTTTTCTTGCTACATCTAGTGGCAGAGAAAGAAGCGGTGGAGATTGCAATGCTGCACATAGAGGATGAAGCCTCTATTTGGTGGTTCAAACACTTGGTCCATTCAAGGGGGAGTTATTTTGTAGAATTTTCTAAAAGGTTGATCCAAACCTTTGATGGAGAGAGGACAAAGGAAGAGAAAGCCATTCCACCATGGGAGGGGGATTGCACCAACGTTGTCACAGCTTTGGGAGGGAAGCCTTTTACATCTATGGAGGAGGCAGCCATTGCACTGGAGGAGAAAAAAATGCAGCCATACAAGAAGAAAACCCCAAGTTCCACCAAGGTATGAGTGAAGTTCCACTTTTCATTTCAACAAATCATTTAAAAGATTGTGGAAATTCATCTTTAAGGGTCCAAGAATCTACACATTATGCTATTTTAGAGCACCATGATTACACTACGCTGTGCAAAGGGTTTAAGGAGGAGATGAAACGTCATCCTCATACACTTTTGATAAGTCTCATTTAGCCCTTGAGGTTGGGATGTGAACCATTGGAGGATGGAACAAACCATGGCACCTTCATGATAAATAAGGAAACATATTTTGAACCGGAGGTTGAGACAACTGCTACATCATTGGAGAAATTAGCAGCGCTGTTAAACATGGGTGGAAGGGAGATATTACCTCCATCACATTTTGGTCCTCATGGATCCAACATAGTCATGGATGAGAGATATTTCCTAAGAGGTCTCCAAGGAGGTGCATTTCAGACTCTCATGAAATGGAAAGAGAGTGATTTGGTTTGGGAGGATGGTAGCCCTCATGGGAGAAGTACCAAAGGAGGAAGAAGGAGAAGACATCCACAAGGAGCTGAGTGGGTGTGGATGAGGATCAAGAGGCTGATTTTCCACTTGAAAATATATGACACCGGGCAGAAAGAGGCTTGGTTGAGTTGGCTCCTCTTGAAGGAGTTTGGCCATCACTTGGTGTACCCTTTTTCCAGGAGGATGGGAGTGGAGAAGAGGTGGCAGGATGTTGACATCATTGAGTAGCAGAGAGTAGGGATACATGGAGCTGATATGGTATATATATATATGTCATGATACCTTCATCACATGAGTTACATGATGTGATCATGAGAAGGAAGCAAGCACTTGGATTGCTTGAACTATCTTGGAGAGAGCACAAGCATATTTGCTCTCATGTGATGTATGGTGTTGCAGGAGTAGAGGAGGGCACTCTCATAGTGCAAAGGGATTAATACTTGGCTTGTACTAACCTGGAGGAATTTCCATCTTGGGAAAAGCTTCATATTTGTAGTAGCATCACCAGAAGTGTTCTTGATAAGGAGCATGTCAAGAAACAAAGATTGGTATGGGAAAGAACCTTTTTGTATCAGTTCATAGCGCTGTCACTTGGGAGCAGGATCACATACATGGATCCATATATAATATTACTTCCAGCCTATGGTAAGAGCTTTCTTTTTACATTTTCTTATTTACATGCTCTTATCATTATGTTGCAGTGCATGGCTCCTCAAAGGGGTAGATTTTTCATGTTGCTCCACGAGCAAAGTTGGGCCAAACCATATGATGGAGACAGCCATATTTTGCATGGCCTTGGGCAATTTTTTTTCCATTCTACACATTTTCAGCTAGTTCATATGATTAGCATTGTATTTCAAAACATTTTTCCTTGTACATTTCTAGAGCAGTAGTTTGCAAAACTGCATTATGCACCCTTGGGAGACTGTTGGTACTTTCCAGCACCATATGAAACCATTAGTATTTCCTCTATTTTGATGATGAGCATGTTTCCATTTGCTGATATTTTCCATATTATTATTAGGAGCATGATTGGTGAATTGACACATGATTTGAATGTGTCTTTGAGGGGAGATGATCCCCATAGTTTATGCATTGCATGTTATAGTAGGAACATGAGGGGAGACATGGCTACCACAGCCACCTATTTGGCTTCTTTTGAGGTGGGCCATGAGTTTGATGCTGATATCCATCCATTGTATGTATATGGGCATGCATTGGATTTTGTATTTCCGATTCACTCATCTATTTACTATTTAGTAGTAGAGATGATATTTTCTGTACAATGTTTGCCATGTTATTTTCTGCAGCTGCAGTAGATGAGGTTGCATTATAGCCCTATAAGACATTGTTTGTACCTTGATTACCATGGTATAACCTGAAGCAAACATGTTATTGGGGTATTATATAATGATAATGTCCTACTCATCATGGATGAAATGTCTTGGGCCAGCCAGATTATCATGGATGGAGGGGAGATCCTTGGAGGAGTGCTCTTCATTTTGCCACTTGAGGGAAATATTTTTGCAGCCCATGATCAGCACACACTCTAAAATTATCACAAGTGGAGAGAAGGATAGCATGAGGCAATCTATGAGAGTTGCCATATTTAGGTTTTCAGCCCACCTTCATTTCCAGAGCTCAAGGTGGAGGGAGATTTCTATGAGTTGCCATGTTGGGAGGCAGCGTATGTTATATGGATGATTGCTTGGGGATGGGATATTAATATGGGGATTATGAGTCCCATTATATATCAGATCTCATGCCTCAAGGAGGCCCTTAGACAGCCCATTGTTTCCTTCATGGATATTTTTTTCTACATGATAGCTATTTGGGGATGCTCACCAAAAGCTAGATTGCATATGTTGGAGGGACAACTTGGACTCCTGATTGATGATATGGCATCCTTTTCTTGGAGTGGTTTATCATGCATGGATGCTACAGGGAAAGTAAGGGGAAATAAATTATTCTATCCTTGTACTTGCTTGAGGACAAGAAATCTTTGAGAGGGGAGGACTGTAATATTCCAAATTTTGTGGAATATTAATTTTTGCCATTTTCACATAAGAGATGAATAAAATGGGTAGGAGACCCATTAATTTAATGAATAAAGGATAAAAATACTGTTACTGTGAAAGAGGATCACTTATAGATCTGGATTTCACACCTCCATGTGTGAAAGGGGACTTTTGCAAGAAGGCTAGGTCAAGTTTGACCAAGTCAAACTGCGCAGTGGTAGGAGATGGAAAGTTATCTTGTGGGCCGACGCAGTGGAAAAGGAGGGAAAGCTTCTAGAGGAAGGAAACCCTAATGAGTGGGGTCCATAGAGAGGGATCTCACATTGTTTAAAAGGAGGACAAGGCAACCATTGTATCTCATCTTGAGTATTATTCATCTTTGGTCCTTTGGACTTGCTGCACTCTCTTGTTGTTTAGCAAGGATTGCCGGAGGAATTCCTGTTTAGGATTTCCTGTCCTTCTTGAGTAGCTCTTGGAGGATTACAATAAATTCCCCATATTCAGACATTTAGGTCAAGCATCATCCTTCTTCATCAGTGCAGTTTCATCTGGAAATTGTGCATTGTTGTTGGGTGTTGCTGGGGAGGTTTTCTACAACACCATCCTTGGCTAGTTTTTCAGAGGAGGGAGCTTCCATCCCTTTGGGAGATCAAGAAAGTAGGTTCATGAGCTTATTCCACCATATTTTGCACTAGGCTAACCACTTGCCATCATATGCAGTGCAGTCCCTCTCTTAGACAACATTATTCTTGGAGATCATTTGCTGTGAGGGATTAGCAGATATTTGGAGCGTGAGATCTTAGGTGAAGGGATCAGCCTTTCACTTCAGATTTCCATTGGAGAAGGTTTATTCATTTTTTGTAGTCATTTCAGCCTTCTCCATGTATTTCTAGTTCTTGAGTTGCTACTGCTACCTAGCCACTCCGGCATTATTGTATTTTCCCATTTTGTACATGTATTGTAGCCAATCCATCTAAGGATTGTTGTATTAGTGTTTTCAGGGGTTGAGAGCTTGCTCCCCCTCATTTCTTGAGCTATCAATGATATATCATCATATTTTCATATTATATGTTGCAGTGTCTCCTATACACAATGCAGTCATAGCTTAGGGATTATTTCATATAGCAGTGTTCTTCATATGTATCAAGCATGTAATGAGAGGCTTGTATTGTATTGATTGAATGATTGATTCCTCAAGTAATTGCATTCCTTTTACTGCTGTAATCACATATGTTGTCTATTTACATCTTCTCACAAGAAATCTCATTAAAATAATGTTGAGAATCCATTGAGTGATCATACATTGTTGCAGCCCCAGCCCTTGGGAAATTTCTGAAGGGAACTATGTGTGGGAGGCTTGTCTCACCATCCTAGACGTATTTCCTTGATCCCAACTCTTGGATTTTGGTCTTAGACACATTTTTCTAAGGGATCTAGGTCTTGGTATCAAATCCTGCTGCCTCCATTTCTAGAAAATGTGTTTTCTAGCCATGGATTGCTAGCTATTCCTAAAAAGGGATATTACAGGTTCCTTAAAGATCCCTCAGCCTAAGGTGGAGGTCCATACCAAGATCCCTAAGGGACCACTATGCCGAAATGTAGCCTTTGGAAAGGCTTCCCATTCATACAGTATAGTAAATGATTTGGTGCAATCCCATGTTTCCATCTCAGCACTGGAACTCCTCTAGTCGTGCCCTTCACAATGAAAATCTCTACTATCTGCCATGGGCGCTGTAGATCTTGCCAATGATCACTTGATTGTTTTCGATGCTGACCGGTCAGAACATCCTCCTCTTCCTGCTTCCGTCATCTTCCAAATCCTAGTCAAAATCTGAAACATCAACATTTCTCGATGTATCATTGATGAGGGGGCATCCACCTATGTGATGTCCGCTTCGGTTTGGAAGAAACATGGATCACCTGAGTTGGCTCCTTCCACGATCACTCTCCGAGCATGGGATGGCCACACCTCCTAGCCCATTGGCATGTTCCGCAATTGTCATATTAGTCTTGCGGGCAAGAGCGTTTGCATTGACGTAGAATTCATTGATGCCCCCTTAAATTAAAACATTCTATTGGTTCATAGCTACACATATCCGATGTTTGTTCTCCCATCTGCGGTTCACCGCAAGATGTCCTTCCCTCATAATGGAAAGATAGTCACCATCGATCAGTTGACATATTACGAACTGAAGTCTCAGACCTCCCCTGAGTCTATCATCTCTTCGGTGGCTAATAAGCAAGTCGTCAATCCTTTGACTAGTATCTCACCCAGAGTCTACAAAGATACCTCTCTTCTTGGTACATTCCCTGGTCTCCCTCCTCCTATCTTGGATCCCAGATTATCAAATGTTTGCATGATGCAACCATCTCAGGCCACCCTCAAGTAGCCCACTTCGACTATTCAGTAGCCTCCTTGCCCTCTATACCCTGCTCCTAGTCCTTTGATTCAGCCTTCTAGACCTCCTCCTCCTGGCCCTTGACCTTCAGTTGGTATCCATGATCCTCTTTATCCTCCCGGAATGGTTCCTCCAAGCCTTAAACATCTTGGAGCCATCCCTCCTGGCCATTACCCCTTCGGTCAGATACCGTTCCTAGCTCCTCCTCCTATAATCTACATGGCACCTGTTATGGCCACCCTTTCTCTTCCTAACCTGACCCTTGGGATTCCCATATGGTACCTTGATCCTCCAACCGCTACCCCACCTGGTCAACCCAAACCTTATTTTTCTTTGACCCCGGTTCAACCAGTCACCATGAATTCTCCCGATGCAACAGTGCCTCAACCATCTCAATAGGAACCACCTCCTTTTGCGACCGCTTCGGGTAAAAAGGGAAAAGCTCACAAAAGGGCATCAAAGAACAAGCATGCCCTGACAAACCCTGCCCCTCATCGGCCACAAAAGTGTACTATCTAGTGTGCTTTTTGTGATGTTGTAGGTCATGCAACCCATACTTGTCTAGAGTTGCCTCATCTCAAGCCCACAGTTAATGTCACGTTCCTTGAGTCTACGGTCCTGGAAACCTTTGTTCCTTCCTCGACTGCAGCCAGGAACCCCAAGAATATTCACACCAACCACCCCTGTGCTTTGTGTGATCTCCATAGCCATTATACCCACCTCTATCCCCGCCTCGAGGAATTTCGCACCTCTCCAGTGGAAGTTCGCCAATTCGAGGCTAAGCGCAATGAGTCCACCACTCCCTTATTCGCACATTTTGCTTCGGCAAAACTAGAGGACACGAATTCTCCCATTGACATTCCCCCTCCTGATATCGAGATGACGAAGCCTTCATTCACCATTTTCTACCTATCATCATCCAGGAGACCCTCGGTGGAAGTCCGCTTGGAGACTTCCCCTGATGTTTCACCTGACCTCCCTTCAGTAATCACCCTGGGCTCAACATTGGTGGATCCTTCATCTACTTTTTTTTATGTCACCCCTTCTGACGATGCGCATGTGAACCTCTCTTCTCATGATGATGATTCAGGTAGCTTCACCGCGTCAACTGGTGTTTCTTCCACCAGTCACCCCATCTTATATTACGATGATGAAATTATGGAATCAGCCACCACCCCTGACTTTATCTATCCCCCCTTACATCGAACTCATGCATTCGAACCACATACACCTTGTGGCCATTATATTGACACCCAATGTTTGGGTAAGGGGGCACCCATATTCAAGAGACCATGAGAAGTAATTCTCCACAACTCTCCTAGTGTATCTGGTCGTGTCGACTCTAGTACAATTATTATTCCACATTTAGAAGAACCTCTAGAGTCCCATATCAATTCAGATCACTTTAGGGATGATACCCCTCATCATTCCTTCATCTTACATCAACAACCCAGTCCCTTCGACATTGTTTTTGACCAACCTGTGAGTTTTCAATGAGAGCACCAATTCATTATCTCCAAATCCTCTCTTTGGGCTAGTGACACCATGTATGCCAACATGGAAACTTAAAGTCCATTTGATTAATATATGCAGTAACAAAAGGTATTGGTAATCCTCCATTCCCTTTCTCAAACTGCATAACCATAACAAAAATAAATGGTGCACCACATCATTAAAATGTTTTTAGTTTCCCCTTTTTCTAAATACATTTTGGCATGACCACAACATGCTTGGGGGAACCTATACCCCTCAACCATAAAAACCCCATATCTCAACCAAAAAAAACACTGAAATCCGCTTTCTCTGATAGGTCATGTTTTTCAGGTCATTTCCTGGGATAGGTCATAGTTTTTTGCCCAATACCTGCTACCCAGGTCGTAGAAAAGACCCCTAAAAGTGTCACCTGGCCTGCTCATGAGCTCTGGGGACCTAAACTGAACTTTCAATCGACTGAAATGAAAGACTAGGGTTAGGCCTCTTACCTGCAACTGACGGATCTCGATTCCAACGGTCTATTTGTCCGCTATTCTTGCCGCAAGATTTAGGGCCTCTCTCCTCTCTACATTGACCACAACTCCACATGCAAATGAGTGAATTTGGAGGGAAAACGCGTTATTAAAAGAAAACCACTAATTTTTTCTTTCACCCACTACAGCCAAACCATAGCTCAGTTTGAAGAACTATCTGTACTATTGGAAAGCTATCACCGAGCCCTCAAATTGGTATCTGTTATTTTTTAGTGATTTTATACTTCACCAAGACACTTTTTATCCAGGAAGCGCCACTTCACCCCTACTCAAAATTGAATTTCTTCACTTCCAACACTCATACTGGGGGCACCACTTTGCCTCCATACTAGTCCACACCTGTGTCGATTTTCATCGTGAGTTACCATCTTGTACTCATGTTTCTATGGTCCCCCATTGGACCTTTACTATGTGGCAGCACCATCGAGTCACCCTTGTTTATAGCATCCGAGTTGAGTCATCATCGCATTCATGGATTATATCCTGAGTCCCATTGTATCCTGCTATAGTCCTCCATCCTTCATAGCTGGGTCCCTCTCTCGTGTCGCACATTATGGCCTCCAGTCCCACTGTCCCCTATCCCTCATGATATTGTGTCAGTTGCTGCCAGGTCATCCATGCCCTTGATTCTCTAACAAGGGAAGTCATCCGTCCGCTACTCAGTACCCCCCCCCCCCCCCCCTTCATCATCACCCCTGGTGTCCATCTATCAGTTGCTTTACTATTTTCTCTCGTGCCGTATTTGACCCCTTATTGCCTCACCTATGGCAGACCTCCTTCTATTGACATAAGATCATTTATTCCAGAAGACAGGTCTAGAGCGTGGTGTACCTTGGTTCTAGCTTCCACTCTTGTTCAATGCCTTGGATCAAGGAAAGGGACTCCTTATAGCCCTTTGACTTGATTTTTTCTCAGCTCCAACTCCTTTTAGCATGATCGAGATCCGTATACTCGATGTTTTAGTGATGCAGAAGATTGGACCAGTGATTCCTGGGTGTATGTGAGATGTCTCAGCCCTCATGAGGGGGTGGCCCTACTGGTAGCCCCCCACATGCCCGGATGACCTCTTCCCTTCAGCCTTCGATGCAGCTCCATAGATTTGCTGATGTCGGCCTCAGCCGCTTGCAGCGCCTTTTTGATTGCATGTATCAGTCAGATTTTCAGAGCCCTTTCATGTTTACAGGGGCATCTGGGTTGTATGTTGTATCTCATGTACTCAGATATTATTGTACAAGTCCTGGCTATTATCCCAGGCACAATATGTATGTGAGATTCATTATGATGTTCTTTATCTGGCCCATGTTTATGCCAGCATGTACTATATTGTTCAGTCCCTTGTTTACTGGACACCTTATTCTTTGTACTTTGTCTCGGCAGGCATAGGTATGCCTCCCCCGCCGCCTATAGCATAGGTACTTATTCATAAAAAGAGACTTGTCGCACCTGTTACTCTCGCCTCCTCAAGGTCTAGTCCTCTCAGCACTTTGGTCTACGTTACATTTCTCTCTCTTTGACTTCCCCTTCGGTTTCTAGTGATTGAGTTCTTACAACGTACTTTGGTCATACGATTAGCTCCTAATGCTCGCACGCTGGGGGGCAATATATTACACCATTTTTTTGGTCATCCAACCTATTGTTATTAGATGAACCCAAGTACACCATGTAAGACCAATTTTACCCTATTTAAAATTTCATTCACTATGAAAAACAACTTAGTTAACCACCTTTATTAAGTTTTTTAGGGTCTAAATAGCAAACCCCATGAGGAAATATTAAATAAATCTACATTTGTTTGATTTTCCTCAAGGAATAATTAGTTAAACAACATTTTAATTAATATTCTTGGTTATATTTAACCCAAAATAGGGAAATTAATTAGATAAATCATTATTTATCTTATTATTTCCTAATAATAATTATTTAAATCTTATTTAAATAATATTCTTTGTTGAATATGACTAAATCACCCTTAAATAATTAAATAAATCATTATTTATTTGATTATTACTCAACCACATCCTTAGAATGATAAATAAATTATTTATTTATTTATTATTTACAAATAAAGGGATTTGACCCAAGTCAAATTCCTTTTCCCTCCAACAAATATAATAAAATATTCCATAAAAGTCAAATCTTGATTTGGTTAATAATATTTTAATTATGCACCAATATCTAGACTAACTCAATATTTTGTTATAAATAGAAGGGTTTTTCCATTCATTTACCACCTTTTTTTGCCTAAAGATCACTCTGGATATATACTTTTGGTCTGACTTTGATCCACCATCATAGTCATATTTTGCTACCATTTTTGTCTGGGTTTTCTACACCATCAAGAGAGAGGAATTTTAGATCTGAAGTGATGAGGACTTACAAGAACCCATCCCATTGAGGAGAACTGGTAACACCCTTCTGTGTTTTCCTCCCAGGTGTCATTAATACAAAATTAATTCAACATATTCTTGTCTTGTATATTGGATGCATGGAGTAAATCTTGTTTTTCTACTGCTTAATGTCTTTTGATGCATAGATCTAGATTTTTGCAGCATTTATCTTGATCAGCTAACTGCAGATCTGAGGATATTGGCAGCCATATTTGCTGTTAGGTTTGTTTTTTATGCACAGCTAAAGTGGTCTTTTTTCGTATGCTTGGAATTAAGATTCATACTAACAGATCTGGTCAATGTTCATGTGGACAGTAGCTATTTTTTTTATATTTCATCTTAAATTCTATCAGTCTCCATATTAGACTGATCATCTCTTGGTCTCTTCCCTGTAGTCTCTTTCTTTAAATTTTTTCCCTTGTCATCTTTCTCTTCTGTGGTCTACTTTTCTTGTGGAGTAGGGGTTTGAATGTTGGAGGCAGAGATCACCTATTCTTCATCTTCTTGCAGTGAATTTTCTGCCCACTCTGTTTTATTCATGTATTTCTCTATCTCAAGCATGTGTGTATGGATGTATGGTGTTGACTTGTTCTCCACCCTTTTCTTGGAGATGATCCCCAATGGGTCATATAACCATGTGAAATTGTGACTGAAGTTCATTTCCTTTAGAATTTTATCAACCTCCTCACCTACTATTGTTCTATTACAAATAAAAGGACAAATTTGGGATTTAATCCTAAATTGGGATTTCTTCTTTGCACAGACAAAATTCACCTCATATGCATTGATCATTTGTATTATTTATTCCAAGGAAAATATCCTCCTAGGGAGGAAATTTGGCAGCTTGTAGGGGACCAAATCACATCCATAGATTATGATTTTTGTATAATTTTGGTACAAGTACCAATCTCCTTTTCTCATTTGATCTGTCAACTACATAATCTTCTTGATTTTCTCATTTATCCTTGGCTTTGTTGTACTGTTGAGTATATTCATTGCTGGATGTAAAAATGAATCAACAAAACTCTTGTATGTATAATTATTCTTCTCTTTCATTAACAAATTGGTCCAAAAGATGACTAATTGAGGCTAAGAGTCATCATTAAGCTTTGTCATTTCAAACTGGAATTTGTTGGCCTGAAAATAAACAAACATATATACCAAAACTGAAGTGTATTTGAACACTTCCTCTATATGAAACTTTAATAATTGATCATGGATGGCAGCAACAAGGAATTGGCCAAAATTGAACATGATTTAGGGCTTAAAATCTGATGAAAGGATAGAGAGAAAACCTATTATGGCATCATCTACCCACTAGTCTATATGATACCCTAGAAAATATGATAATATAGTAGCAATATGTTGGGTCCTATCAGGGAAACTAGATGAGGGATATGGAGGATTATTTTTGGGCATTGGGGCATCAGTGGCCATGAAAAGCTCTAATGTCTTAGCTCTACTGGAAAATTCTAGATTTTGATACAGTTCTCTAAGGGCCTCGTAGGAAAAAGGGAATGTTTCTTCAATAGTGGGAGCCTGCATCATTTGTTGAATTGATTGGGCATTAAAAGTAAACAAAACTTCTCTTGTTGGGGTCACTATAGCTCTTCGATTGATGTCATAACATGCATGGCATTTTCTAATGAATTTAGGACATCTATGGGTCTTTGGAAAAATATAATATGGCAATTTGGTTTCCCATAATCCTATATCATCAACCTCATCTAACATTTTATCGTCAAGCCAGTAGTAGACATCAAATAAATCGAATTCCAAATCTATCTCATGGATCTTGTAATCTCTATAAGACAAAGCCACATGATCCACGTCTACCTGAGGGTAAACCATAGGATTCAAGGGTTGTTGATCCTTCTTTGGAGGCATCTTGTCTTCTATGAAAAATCTGGGTATGATTTTGACTGTAGCAGAGAAGAATGGGAGAAAAGAAGTAGGGAATTCAAAAAGTGAATTGTTGTAGATCAGAAATGGGGAGGGGATATGTAGAAAGGGTATTCTGATTTCTTTTGTAGACAAATGATAGATTTCTGCGCCTGTATTTTTCTATAAATTCTTCACAAATAAATCACATGTAATCAAAATAATGTTGTAACAGTGGTAACCCTACCATTGGTGATGAATTTTGGTTTTATATCATGATTGGGCAACCGTTTGACATGGCGCGGGCCCATTGGGTAATGACCTAAGGCATTAGTTGTCTAACAGGTTTGTGGTAGGAGCACATTTGATTGGACAGAGGAGATAGGTGGGGGATTATGTGGCACAACGGTAATGGCTAATAGTCATACAAAGTTCTGATGGGCGTGGCATTTTAGATTGCAGCAGAACTACGTTTCGGAGGGGGGTGTACCTGGTACACAATTTTGGAAAGGGGGGTGTGAAACAATTTGGGCATGTCACGTAGCAATGGAGGTGGTATCAGAAACTGTTTATTTTGGACCCCCCCCCCCTGCCCCCTCTTCCCCGACATTAATGTTCGAAGGCTGAGGGGGGGCTGAAAAGCTGTGTGGGCCATCGAATGAGGAGGAGATGAGAGGGGATGATGAGAAGACAGGGGTTGTTTAGTGCTGATGGAACGTTAGATTTGATATTGGGTTTCGGGAGCATATGTGTGGCGGGGGTATAGTTTAGGACTTAGGATATAGGAGAAAATAATGCTTTCGGGACTTACGATAAAAATTATGACATATATATGTCACAATATATTTTAAATGAATTGTAATTCCCGAACTTTGGTATGAAACACCTTTTATCCCAAATTTAGAATAAAACACCCTTTGTTATTTGTTTTTCCCCTTTTGTTGAAGAACACATGAAATTTTTAGGATAAGCTTTCGGAGAAAATTTCATCTTTCCTCCATTCTTTCTTCTCTTCATGTCTACCTACCCATGTCACTAATCTAACATTTTTTATTCTTTTGCAGGGTGCATTTGGACTTGCAGGCCCTAATTCATCTCTTCTTTAAAATTATAACCTAAATCTATCCTTATTCCTCCCATTAAGTCATATTAAACTGTTGATTCAATTTCATTTCCATCTAACTACTAATATGCCAAGATTAAATAGTTTGGAAAATCTTTATTTTCTAACCTATCAACAGAAATTTAAAATTATACAATCATGCTTAAACTGTATGATTGAACAAACCTATCTAATGATTAGTGGAGTTTTGATTTGCAACACTTTCATTATTATTTCTTTTGGTGTTTTTCTTTATTTTTCTCCATTTTTTTATTCTCTATACCCTCTTTTATTTCTTTTTTCATGGTTTTTTTGGAAATCACTTGAATAATGAAAAATTCTCTCAATATGAAATTGCAAACTCATGAAATATTTAATCACGTTGAGATCCTATGATATATATGATACTAACAGTGGCTCCAGCTGGGGATGGCACTTCTTCAAATGAAGTGTCAAGAACCTAAGACTAGTACCCTTGAATGCTCCATTTTTTACAAAATATTCCTCTGATTTATTTTGTGTTTTATGACTGCTCATTAAACTAGGCTCATGACCTTCTCTTCAGGCTTTAACCTTGATTAATGAATTATTCAAAACACAAATTGTAAAACTGTGGTATTTATAATGATGAAATACCAACCTGAATTTTCAAGAGAAATAATGTTCCAGCATCCTGTGATTGACATGACCTCAAGGTAACTTTGTAACATCCAAATATTTAAGAAAATATGCATTGTTTCCTCTAAAATAAGCGATGATGTATGGCCCTTACTAAATATTGTCAAACTTTCCATCTTTGGCTTGTCTTCTCTTCTGGAACCCAAATTTAGAACTTTGTCTCCTAAATTAAAATCATTGGATTTTGTTATCTTATCAAAGATCTTCTTGATATTCTCTTGAATCACTTGAGTTCTATTATAACCTTCCTCTCTAGACTGCTACAACTGAATGGTTTCATTGATGCTTATTTGTATATCATTTGGTTCAGCTTCAATTTCTTAAATAATCTTCATGACTGGAACTCCTAAAGAAGAAGGAAAAATTGCATCCATTCCATAAACCAATTGGTATGGAGACATGCCAATTGATTTCTTGGTAGTAATTTTATCAGCCCAAAGAGCATTGATCAACTTGTTGTGCCATGATTTCTTGTTATCCTCCAAGAGCTTTTTGATGATATTCACCAAGAATTTTTTTTGAAGATTTAGCCAATCGATTACCGTGAGGATAATATGCTGTTGAATGCCCCAATTTTATATGATACCTATGAAAAAAATCAACCACTTTCTTGGACTTAAATGTTGCAGCATTATCTGTGATTATTTTTCTAGGACAACCAAATCTAGAAAATATATTGGTTTCAAGGAATTTTATGATGACAGAGTCAGTAGAATTTCTAGAAGGAGTGGCTTCTATCCATTAGGTAAAGTAATATGTGGTAGTGAGAATACATTTATGCTGGGAAAAATATGGGGGATAAATTTCTCCAGTAAATTCTAATCCCCATTATTGGAAAGGCCTCTCAACATAAATATGCTTTAAGGAAAGTGCAGTAGTTTTATTTTTCCTTCAAACATTTAGTATTTGTGATAGGTAGTGACTATCTTATGGATGTCGGGATAAAGGGTAGACCAATAGAAACCAGCTGTAATGATATTTTTAACAGTGGTTTTCCAATAAAAATGGCCACCATAGTCACATCCATGGAATTCCTGGATAACTTTATCTGCATCATCCTTAAGCAAAAATTTGAGTAAAATACCTCCAATATCTTTCCAATATAAAACATTTTACAAAATGCAGAATTTGACAAATTTCAATTATGAATCTTGCTTTAGTTTTGGACAAAGCAGGAGGAGCATTCATATTAAAAAAAAAATACAAAATATATGCATACCAGGTAGAATTTAGGAATGCTTCAGCAATCAGTGGCGTCGTCAGTTCATCTTGATCATCCCATGAATGGACCGTATTAATGTATATTGCATGAAAGTTTGATTCAACCATCAATTCGGCTAATCCTTGTCCTTTAATCAATTTGGTTGGTTTGATTTCCACATCATATTCTAAGATCACAACAATCCATTTACCTCCTTTTCCATCAAGACGATTATGTGTTAAGATTTCTTTGACCACTGCATTAGGCACATAAGCAATGATATGTGAATGTATAATGTAAACTCTAAAATCCTTTAATGCTTTGACCCAAGAAAAAACTTGTTTTTCCATTATATTGTGTTTCAATGATGCATCTCTCAAGTATTTGTTGAAAAATGCTATTGGTTTTTCATGCCCTTCACTGGTTTTTGGAAACAAAATAGGAGCAATAGTATGTTTAGAAGCAAAAGAAAAAAAATAAATTCTTTGGTAAAATATGGGCTAATTAGGATTGGAGGTTTTGTCAATGCTTGCTTGACTAAATAAAAATATTGTTTAGCTTCAATGTTTCATTTAATTTATAAATCTTTATTGAGCATGTTTGTAATATTTCTCAAACATTCTGCAATATTGGGTATAAATCTCCTCAAAAAGTTGATTTTACCAATGAAATATTGAAGTTCTTCGAGATTTCTAGGATGACTAATCTTGAGTATTCCTTCTATTCTGCTAGGGTCAATTTGGAATCAATCTTGAGAAATAATGTGACCTAGAAGTTTTCCTTCTTCAAGTCCAAACAATGTTTTCTTGGGATTCAAGGAAATTCCAAACTTTCTACATTTTTCAAAAAATCTTCTCAAGTGTGCTAAGTGTTCTTCATCAATTTTTGAATATATAGTAATATCATCAAGATATATTAAAATTAAATGGACAATTTCATCTGCAAAAGAAATGTCCATGGCTCTTTGAAAAGTAGCTCCAACATTCATTAATCCAAAAGGAACTTTCACATACATGAAAGTCCCCCAAGGAGTAGTAAAAGTTGTTTTGTCTTGATCATCAGGATGTACTAAAACTCGATTATAACCAGAAAAGCTATCTAACAAAGAGATCCTACTATAACCTACCACTTTCTGCAATATGTGATCAATTTTTGGTAAAGGGTAATTGTCCTTAAGAGATACATTGTTTAGAATCTTAAAATCAATGCAAAGTCTGATTTCACCTATTTTCTTTCTTGTAGGTACAACATTGGATACCTATTTGGAGTATCTAAGTGGAACTATAATTTTGGATTCATACATTTTCTTGATTTATTTCTCAATCAAAGGCATTAAAACAAGATTTATTCTACGCGACTTTTGTTTGAAAGGTTTTTGATCCTCCTTGATTGGAATCTTGTGTTGTATGATGCTAGTATCATAATATTTTAAGTCCTCATAACTCCAAGCAAATACATCTATGAATTCTTTGAACATAGCTATATATCATATTTTTGTAATGATAGGTAGTGATTTTGACAGTTTTATGATTTTGGGATCTTGTTCAGCGCCTATATTACACTCTTCAATGTTTATACCTATTTGTTCCATTTTTGGTTTCTTGGCTACATCATTAAAGTCAAATAGTTTTTCTAAAGGGAACAACCCTTTAAGTAGGATATTATATTTTAGTTGCAGCACTTCAAATTCCTCTTTTTCGGGGTATTTATGAATTTCTGTTTTATGTACATTTTTATTGGCTGAAATATTTACATTAGTATCTACATCAGAAATAGTGGATTGTTTTTCTACACTAATTTGTACATTTGAATGACTGTCTTCTTCACAATCTAGGTCTATATTTCTATCTTCAAATTCATCCTTATATTGTAAGAAACTTTCAATTTGCTTGTCACTACCAAAAACTTGCCAGTATCTCATGTTATCTGGCACAGAAGGATGATGTTTAAATTCTATTGTATATTTTTTTCTTGGGTGAGGCAATTGACATGTACTTGCTGAAAAGGCTAAACCATTTGCTAGGAAATTTTGATTTTTGGGGATAACTGCTAAATGATATTCATCAAATGTTCTTCAGAAATCAAGTACAACATTCATATAATCTCTTAACCTAGGATTCTTTGCTACATATTGTCCCTTTATTTTTCTTATGACTAACTTAGAATCACCATGCACGGAAATCATCTTAGCTCCTAATATTTTGAACAACTATAATCCTAGGAGTAGGGATTCATATTTTGTTATATTTTTTGTGCACTGCAATTTTAGCTTGTATGAGTGACCTTGTGCATGATTGTTCCCTGCATTATACACCCAAATACCTTCTCTTGAGCCTTCTTTCCCACATGAGCCATCAAAGCTCATATTCCAAAGAGGTTCATTTTCAGGATATCGCTATACTATTTTCATTTGACTGCCATTCTTTTCTTTAAGATCATTTTCTACATGGCTGACCTGTGAATCAATGCCTCCATCATTATAAAGAACGAAAGATTCAAGGTCATTATGAACTGGTTACAGAGGTTAATTGTGTGTTTTTTCTTGACTACTCACCATGTACTTCATTAAAGCTTCCCTATATAGTCTTATTGGTTGACCAAACACCGTTATTGTAGCATAAGTCATGCCCATTTGAAGGGTCCCTTGTAATTTTTCTCCCTATGAGTGTGATAAAATAATTCCATACTTAGGAGGGATGTCAGCTACAACTATATGCATCACTAGACTCTTTGCTGGTATCTAAGCTAAAGTGACAAAGATCTTTTATAAGAGCTAGACATCTAACTTTGCTAAAATCAAATGAGTAAAAATATTTGTAGGATCTGGTGATTTCAAGGCCAAGCTTCTCCATAGCAGCCTTTAGCATAAGATTATGTGATGCACCTAAATCCAACATGGCATTATGGAGAATTTTTCATGAACATTGAGACTGACATAAAAGGGAGGGACACCTATTTCTTGGGGTTTACGATCAACTTCTGGCCCAAACAAGAGTTTGGGTTGATCATCATTTAAATCAACAGCATCAGTAATCTAACCTATGCTTAGTACCTTTAGGACCTGAGACCTATACACATTCCTGTTTACCAATTCAGTGAGAGGAGTAGATATTTTCAATTTTGAAAGTTCATTCTCAATACTGAAAGGTGTTTGAACTTTGAGCATATTTGAAATCAGTTCTTTCAACCACTATTCTTTGAGTAAATTCAGTTTATTTACTTATACTAGGAATATCAGTGCGATAAATTTTGGCAGGAATATCAATTGTTCTCTTGTGTTTTTCTTTTCTAAATTATTCACTATTTTCTTTGAGTTTTATATCGTTTTGCTGAGATCCTTTTCAGGGAATTTTTTAGCAGAATGTTTTGAATTCTTTTTATTCGAATTTTCTATGTTTCTCTTACTTCTAGTAATGTCTATGAACATCCATGATATAATTCTCAAATCCTTGTTTATAATCATCAGATTTCTCAGGTTCTAACTCTATTTGAGTCAATGAAAATAGTTCTTGTTCTTCTTTAGTGACAAAAATAGAGCCATCTTCATTAATTCCCATTAAATTTATCTCATTTTCTTCTACTTCCTCAACTAATCCTTCATCCTCATCAACATAATTTTCTTGGAATGGAGGCCTAATATGCTGATCAAGACCTCTTTGCCCTCTTTGTCTTATATGAGCAGGATTTATCCTAGAATTCTAATTTTTTTTCAGGAGGTGGTTGATTTTCCCGAGGAATATTTCTCTCATTTAAATTGATTCTCTGCATCATTCTCTCCATAGTTCTAAAAAATGAGTCTATTTTAGCATTAGATGTGGATGTTGAAGGTTCTTCTCTTATATTGAATCTTCTTTTAGTTCTCATTGTAGCTCATTTTTTCTAACAAGTTGGCTTCTACAATCAGTGCATCTCTTTGAATTTCCTCTAATGTGGATGAGTTTCTTTCCCTTAGTTGATAAGAAATTTTTGGTTCAAAACCATTAGGGAATTTCACCAATGCTAAAACTTGTGGTGGTGTTATGTGAGCAGGTATTGCATTATATAAATTGTTGAATATGGTACAATAGTCCTGAACACTTTCAGCTGGGGCTCTTACAATGTTTTCATATTCAGACAAGATTTGAAGAGGGTTATTTTTTACTTCCCACCTATTTAGGAATTTTTGATGGAATCTAAGGAGGTCATTGATATTGTTTGCAGGTAAAGCTTTGAAAAATTTCCTAACTTCTCCACTAAGGCTCTGAGTAAAAATCCTTAATTGCACACTTTCTTTATCTACCTTTTGTAGGTCAAAACAATGTTTCAATTTGTCAACATGTTTTTGGGCAGATAGAGGACGAGTTCCATCCTATAATGCAATTTTAGACTAGTAATCCTATGGCATAGGTGGCAAAAGCGTTGGCAACACCAATGGAGCATATATGGTTGCCATGATTGGTGGAGTTGGTGGAGGAAGGTGAAAAATGGATGAAGTAGGATGGATAGTGGGAGAAGATATTTGTGTAAAGTTTTTAGTATTGGAATGAACAAAAGAAGCTGTAGGGGTTGTGGAAGCAGTAGGAATAGCTGATTTAGGATGGGAAGATTGAGAGGTAAAATAAGAAGTTGCTATTGTCAGTGCAGTTAATTCTACATATTATTGGAGGTAAGCATCATCAACATTTGAATTAAACTCTGTTCCCAGATCTTGGAGACTGTCAAAATCCTCAGGAAGTTGAATATCATATTTAATTTACGAGTAAGCTTCTCTTACTGGACTTTGTAGAAATATAGATGGATCCGATACTGTTTGATCAGTCCAATTCTCATATTTGGTCCTAAATAAGCCTTGTTCAAAATATAAATAAAACTAAATATCTTGTAAACTAACAAATCTTCCAGGGAGGGAATTTGATCTATGGAGAACTCTACTACCAGTTTGAATTTCAGGTCTAGGAGTTTTCCTTAAAATTTTCTCAGGATTATCCACTATAGGTGGAGGATTTGGATCAGGATGAGATATATTATATATTATTTTAGGAGCCAGAATTCAGATTAGAAGCATATAAAACTAATTATTTTCAAAAACTGAAAGAAACCAATCTTTAAAAAAAAAAAAAAACTTCTATCTTACAGTGTTTTTAACTGGGGTTTTCTGAATTCAAATGAAAATATTTTTTCTTCAGTTTAGCCCCCTGTATGGTTGCCACTATGTTATCGTTAAAATTACAACATCAAAACCACTTTAGAGCCTAGGATATAGCCCTCATAGACTGAGAGAGGGATCTCTCTTTAAGATTTATCTTTGTTTTTAATTTTTTTATGATATTAGGCTAGTTAAATTGATTATAAAGGTTTCTTTTTTTATTGATAGTTTTGGTTGGATTAAGGGATCTTTTTAAACTGTTTCCATTGGGCTATGGAGTCATGAAAGTCTGGGTGTTTGCATCAATTTTTCCAGAGCAATTGTAAGGAAAGATAACTATATTTACTGGATCTCTAAAACATAGCGAATAGTGGAATGAATCATGAGTGATTTCAGTTATGGTTAAAAACAAATTTAGTATTTTTTAACCAAACCTCAGAAGAAAAAAATTATATTGTAAAGACAACCAAAATTAGCATCCTCTATGCAGCAAATCTCAATCTTCAAATTTCTATTTTAGAATTACAATCAAAGTGATACATTGAAAGAAATAATAGTGGAAACATTAAACATGGTAAAGAAAAGACATAACCAAGAAAATATAGCTCAAGAATCTTGAAAAATGGTCCTTTATTATTGATGCTCCACCTCAAAAACTACAATGATCCAACAGAAAAAGCTTACAATCTAGGGTCCAACCCTTCATACTAAGCATAAATGAATTGTTTAACTAATTCCTAATGATTTCTGTATCAACATAGGAAATCTACTATTTATTACAATGATAACTAAAAATTGAAAAATGTGACCAACACATGGACACATTAGAATAGCTGTGACAAATGGTTGTAATCTCCATACAGTCATTATTGTGTGCTGTAGTCTATTTTTGTGCTAGCAGATCTCAAGATGATATGCTGAACTGATATACTGATCTGTGGAATTAATTGATGAGTTGAGTTGGATGTTTTGCTTATGTGTTGAGCTTCCACCCTTCCTGGTAGTCACACAACTTCTCCCATTGTTGTGGATTCCAAATCTTGATTCTAATTAACTTCCTGTAGATTTCATCATTTTCTATATACTTCATGAATGTTGGCCTCAATTGAAAAATCTTCTTAATTTCATGCTGAATGTATATATCAGTATCCATAGCCTCTAAGAAGGCTCTTCTAGTCATTGAACCTTTGATTCATGCAAATTTTGTGGTGTTTTTGGCAATCTCCTTTATTTTTTTGACATAATATGACCTGTGCACGAGCTTGTCATTGATCACAAAAATATAAGGTGACCCTCTTTTGATTAGTGGTTTGATTCCATTGAAGAATCCGCTGACACAAATTTGTAGATGATGACACTTTTCTTCTACCTGTGTAACCAAACTCTTTTTGTTTAGTACTTTCTTGACCTCCAGGATGGTTGTTGTCATGTCCTCCACTCCCAGTGGTTCCAATTCAAAACTGCTTTTGGAATTCAAGAATTTGATGATATTGTTTGTAGTTTCAGGCATTCCTGTTAGCTATATGTTGGCTTTGTCTATGGCAACACTTACTAATCCAATTAGATCCATATTTTTAAAAATTATTTGGATGGAGGGCCATATCTCATTCATGGACTCAATAAGACTGTTCCAAATAATTTCCTTGGCCTGGCCAATAGTATGTCCAATAGTAATTTAACTCTCTACCTTGATTAATTTCTCAATCTTTTTCTGAGCCCTCTTTATTTCAATCTCATTGGCATTGTCTGACCTTTTCTACAAATCCTTGAGAGTGTTGATTTTTGCTTCAAGATTTTTGATTTTTGTTGTCTGCTGGGTCATGTTTTCCATAGCTTTTGCTAGCTTCTCTACACCACTTGATGAGATTTTTTTTATGGTTTTTTTGTAGGAATGGAAGCAATTGGGATAGCCTCTAATGCAACAATGGCCATTTATGCATTCTCCTTCTCTTTCACTAGTTTTTCCATTTTTGTCTCCATCTACTTTAACTGTGAAGACTGATCCATCATCAACTTCCTCATATCAGCCTTCTGCATTTCATTTTATTCAATTCCCTTTGTCAAGGGGTCTTCAATTGCAGACAATTTGAATTGTTTCTTGAGGTATTCTATATCATCGTTCTGTTTCATCAATATTTCTTCTACAACCTCCACATTTGCTGGGTCATATTCAATATTTACAAATAAATCCTCCAATTATTTGATTCTTGTGTCTTTGGCTAGAGAATATTTATTATCCATATTTAGCTAAGATTGGAAATTAGACAAAGATACTTGCATTTTAGACAAGCTCATGGTAGTGCTAGTCAAAGTGGAGGAAATCATTTCTCCAATTATATTATGCATCTCCATCTGATCTATTGGATGGATGTATTTCACATAAAATTCAAATGCAGTGTGCTTGTAGCCTACAGGTGTTTTGGGCTAAGAGATTTGTGCTTGTAAGAAGGCCATTTTCATTTTCCCTTTATCCAAATCAAAGGCTGATAAAAACCTACTCTGTGTACTGCTTGTCTATTTCCAGAACTAATTGTAGGTGATGGTTTTGAGAATTTCATTCTTTCTCTTGATCTCATTGAATGTATCAAAGATGTCTTCCTTCTTTCCCCCTATAGTAGCAGTGGATGTGGGATTTTGTATGTTCTGCTGCTAGAAAGGAATGGTGGCTGAGTATGTGGACAAAATGGTGTGGCCACCCGCTAGAAAAGAACTTGGATTTTCTGCTAGATGTATCAGTCTCCATCTCAGACTAATCATCTCTTCATTTCTTCCATGCAGTTTCTTTCTCTGGATCTTTTCCCTTGTCCTCTTTGTCTTTTGTGGTTTGCTTTTCCTATGGAGTAGGAGTTTGAAAGCTGGAGGTGGAGAAAACATGTTCTTTAGCTTCTTGCAGTGTATTTTCTAACCACTTTGTTTGATTCATGTATTGTTCTATCTCAAGCCTGTGTGTATGGATGCATGGTGTTGACTTGTTCTCCACCATTTTCTTGGACATGATCCCCAATGGGCCATATGACCAGTGGAGTTTTGACTTAATTTAATTTCCTTTAGCATTTTATCAGCCTCTGCTCCTTCTACTCTGCTATTACAAGTAAAAGGAACAATTTGGGATTTAATCCTAAATTGGGATTTCTTCTTTGTAGAGACAAAGTGCACCTCATCTGCATTGATCATTTGTCTTATGTATTCCAAGAAAAGATCCTCATGGGGAAAAAATTTAGTAGCTTGTAGGGGGGCAAATCATACCCATAGATTCTGATCTATGTATAAGTACAAGTGCCAATCTCTTGTTTTCAATTGATCTGTCAACTGCATAATCTTATTGATTTCCTTATTTATCCTTGGATCTGTTGTACTGCTGAGTATATTCATTGGTGGATGTACAAATGAATCAAAAAAACTCTTGTATGTATAGTTATTATTCTCTTTCATTAACAAAGTGGTCCAAAAGATGAATGATCAAGGCTAAGAGTGATCATTATGTTGGGTGTGGATCCTGATAATTTTTTTTTTTTTTTGTATCACATTGTTGGACCCCTGTTATTAATGGGGAGGAAACGCCGCCCATAACTAAACATTGCCTAGGGGGTCCAGGGGGGGTGTTTGCGACTTTATTTAGCCCCCCTCCCCATGGCGGGGGGTTTCCGGGGAAATGCCCCTAAAGCTAAAAATACATATAAAATTTCCTTCTAAAAGTATTGTAATTTGTAGTCAATCTGGGCCGTTCATTAGGCAGATGATCTAACGGTAGAAGTTATGTTTAATTTAGGGTTTTTCCCCTAGAAGGAAACCCCTCATTTTGTATGAGGGTATTGTATTTTGTTTGTGTATTGTATGCGTATTCTTAGAGCGATAAATAGATGAGGAGACTGTGAGAAACAACAGGGGATATTACAGCGGATCTGTTGTAGGTTGTGTCTCTTCATTTTGTTGGATAATAGAAAGGAAGGACTGACTGTTTGGGGTGGTCGTAGCCCAAATTGGGTGAACCATGTATATCTATGTCACTTTTTTTTTATATGTTTTATGTGTTTGTTTTTCTTCATATTTTATGTGTTGCATTGCTCTGTAATATATAATTTTCTAACACATTAAGCTTTGACATTTCAAACTGGAATATTCTAGCTTGAAAATAAACAAACATATATAACAAAAGTGAAGTGTGTTTGAACACTTCCTCTGTATGAAACTTTAAGAATTGTTCATGGATGGAATCAAAAAGGAATTTGCCAAAATTGAACATGATTGATGGCTTATAATCCGATGAAAGGATAGATAGAAAACCTATTATGGCCTCATATACCCACTGATCTATATGATACTCTACCAAATATGACAAGACAGTAACAATATGTTGGATCCTATCAGGGAAAGTGGAAGAGGGATATGGAGAATTATTTTTGGGCATTGGGGCATCAGTGGCCATGAAAAGCTCTAATGTCTTAGCTCTGCTTGCAAAGTCCAGCTTTTGATACAGTTCTCTAAGGGTCTCATAGGAAAAAGGGATTGTTTCTTCAATAGTGGGAGCGTGCATCATCTGTTGAATTGATTGGGCATTAACAACAAATAGATTTTCTCCTGTTGGGGTCACTATAGCTCTTTGATTGATGTCATAACATGCATGGAATTTCCTAATTAATTCGGGACATCTATGGGTCTTTGGGAAAATGTAATATGGAAATTTGGTTTCCCATAATCGTATATCATCAACCCCATCTAATAGTTTATCCTAAAGACAACAGTAGACATCGAATAAATCAAAGTCCAAATCTACCTCATGTATCTTGTAATCTCTATTGGCCAAAGCCACATGATACAGGTCTACCTGAGGGTAAACCATAGGATTGAAGGGTTGTTGATCCTTATTTGGAGGCATCATGTCTTCTGTGAATAATCGGAGTATCATTTTGACTGTTGCAGAGAAGAATGGGAGCAAAGAAGTAGAAAATTCAGAAAGGGAATTGATGTAGATAAGAAATGGGGAGGGGAGATGTAGAAAGGGGATTTTTATTTCTTTTACAGAAAACTAATAGCATTCTATGCATGCATTTTGATGTAAATTCTTCACAAATCAATCACCTACAATAAAAATAATGTTGTAACAGTGGTAAACCCTGTCATTGGTGATGAACTTTGGTTTTATAGTGTGATAGGGCGACTTTTTGACATGGCACAAGCCTGTTGGGTAATGGCCCGAGCCATTAATTATCTAATGGGTTTGTGGCGGGAGCACATTTGATTGGATGAAGGGGACATGTGGGGGCTTGTGTGGTGCAATGGTAATTTCTAATGGTCAGACAACGGTCAGATGGGCGCGGTGGTTTAGATTACAACATAAAACACTTTTTAGAGAGTTTAGATTGCAGTGGGGATGATGGGAAGACGAGGGTTGTTTAGGGTTGATGGAATGTGAGATTTGATAGTGGGGTTAGGGAGCATTTGTGTGTCAAGGGTATAGTTTAGGAATTAGGATATATGAGAAAATAATTCTTTCAGAACTTAGGATGAAAATTATGACATTTATATGTCACAATATCCTTTAAATGAACTGTAATTCCAGAACTTTGGTATGAAAAACCTTTTATCCCAACTTTATAATAAAATACCCTTTGTTCTTTCTTCTTTCCCCTTTTGTTAAAGAACACATGAAATTTTTAGGATAAGCTTTTGGATTAAATTTGATCTTTCCTCCATTCTTTGTTCTCTTCATGTCTACCTACCCATGTCACTAATCTAACATTTTTTATTCTTTTGCAGGGTGCATTTGGACTTGCAGACCCTAAAACATGTTTTCTTCAAAATTATAGCCTATATCTATCCTTATTTCTCCCATTGACTCAGATTAAATTGTTGAGTCAATTTCATTTCTACCTAACTACTGATATGCATAGATTAAACAGTTTGGTAAATCTTTATTTTATAACCTATCAATAGCAATTTAAAATTGTACAATCATGATTAAAATATATGATTGAACAAACCTATCTAATGAGTAGCAGAATTTTGATTTACAACACTTTTAGTATTATTTCCTTTGCGGTTTTTTTTTCTTTTTCATTTTCTCTCTTTCTTTATTCTCTATACCCTTTTTTATTTTGTTTTTTCATGTTTTTTTTTTAAATCACTTGAATATTGAAAATCATTCCCAATATGAAATTGCAAACTCATGAAATATTAAATCACCTGGAGATCATATGATTTATAGGATACTAACAAAACCTACCATTAGGTCATGTAGATTCCAAGGTACTGATAGGATTCTAAATCAACTTTCTAGATAATGAGCTGATGTCGATAGAAAGTGATTCTTCGTAGAAGGGCCTATGACATGAAATCATTAGGTCAAGTTTTGAAGAAATTTTTTGTAAGGATTAACTCAGGGTTGGTCAACAAAAATGGAGACACATGTTTGCAATGAATGGTGAATTTGAAATAGTACTTTCTCTTGAACAAATAACAACACTGTAAATAACTTGGCAGCATTTTACTTAAATATAATACCCAAAACTGGCTAAATAATTTCAATGAGGTTTGATTAAATATAAGACAAAAGGATTACCCAACCCAAACACAAGTGTGACAAAGTGTCATGTTCAAGAGCGACGTGCTACTTTTAAAATCAAGTATAAAAGACGGATTCATTTTCTCACTTTTTTCCCCACCATTACTAGCAAGTACCTCTATTTTTTTCAAGCTTGAGGAGGATAACATTTTCTTTTCTGGTAAGCTCATCCTTTGAACGATTCCATCTCAGTAATTTTAAAAAACCCTAGGAAGCATTGGTTCATTCCTATTTTAATCGACAGGTACTGCACTGTTTAGTTTTAACGAGTCCAGCATAGGATTAACTCGGTGTTTTTCAGTTTTAGGGAGTTAGAATAAAAACATAAGTAAACTTCGTAGTGTTATTCTTCGTAATTTTAGTCTCTCAAACCCGAAAAGGGATAAAATAATGTAGGAGAGAACTCTATTGACCATGCTTAGTCAATGTATACCTTTTTTGTAATTATTCTAGTTCATTGTGGAAAAGGGGTAAACTTATATTGAATAGACGACTATTCATTTATTTTATGAGTTCGAATAGTCAAGTGCTCAGCAATATTTTCATGTTTATAGAGTCTGAAAAGGGATTAAAAGAGAACTCCAAAGTTTTGTGTTTTCATATTTTTTTAAGAGCCCAAAAAAGTGATAAAAGTCTACTCATTATCAAAATGATTCTTTTTCAGCCACAACCCATTCCCTGCACCAAAAAAAAAAGAAAATTACAATCATCTACTCCCAACCATGGTAAAAAAATTAAAAATTTAACTTGTAGAGGTAAAAATATATATATATATATTATTTTATTCATGAAAACCTATGAAAAGTGGTCAGAACGAATAATTTTTACCTTTTGATTTTCAAAGTAGTGAAAAGGATTTTCTACCATAAACCTTTTGGAGTGGATATCGGGAGAATCAGCCTACCATTTCACAAATCGTTAGTTCTAGGTGTTTCATCTCTTCATTATCTTTCTTTTTATCCATTTAATTTTTCAACTTAGGGTTTTATGTCATTTTTTAGGTGGAATTAGTTTTTAGAATTTTCCCTCGGTGGTGCCCAGGTTTTTGTGGTAGAACCCCCGCACCCCAATAATTTTTTAATATAAAAAATCATCGGGTTACCGCAGTTTTTATACATAAATTTTGCGCAAAAACGAACCGTCTATGAATAAAAACTGCGCAAGCATTGTGGGGTTTTCAATACTAAATTTATATCCATAAATTTTTTCTAAAATTCTCCCACAAGTTATCTAATATTCCTAAATGATTGTTCGCAGGAAAAAAATCATGCTTGAGGAGAGAAAGAGAGAATGAGTTGCATGATAATGAAGCTATGGATAACCCAACAATGCTTCTTGTGCTAAAGAATTGCAGTTTGTATAAATTTTGGGCAATATAAGGAATGAAAGCATAGGTGGAACTCATGACCTGGTTGGTTAATACTTGGGATGTCTGAGGAACAATGCTTCATAATCGAGGATCATAGGCTTGTGATTGAGACAGAGGATATTTATTTCCTCACCAGACTACCCCAAAGAGAAAGATATATTTCCTTATTTGGGCCATGACTAGGGGTGCTACCGACTACTTCTTATATGGCACAATATTGCACCCAAGGTTCAGAACTGAAGGATGGTCACATCGACATAAAAACCATCGAGCGACTAGAACTTAAGATCATTTCTTTTACAATTACTTGATTGTGTGGGAGTGCAGCTCCACATGTGTCTACCAAAGCACAAATGCACACTATTGCTTAGTGTTTCGGGGAAAAATTTTCAACTAGTGTGGAGTTTTGGTCAACATGAAAGGCCAACTAACAATATCAAAGAATGGGACGTTGAAGAACTTCTACTAAGGATCCATTCTCATATCTTTTTCTTTGGAGAGGATTCCACTCCTGGCACCTTAGTAGTCACCAATGGATCCGACGGGATCGAGGGAACCACACATGTTGCGATGGATTTCATTGATTGCTTGACATGGTGGCGATGGTGGTCTGGTGGTTTGATATAATCCTTAGTTTTTTATATGGCTTAGGTGTAAAATATTCATGATTGAGGATTTTCCTTATTCAGGGGTGGCCCTGACACATCACTTCCACCAAGAACACAGTAGGATGGATAACGTAAAAGATCTCGTTTTTATTTTTTTGTTATCTAATTTTTATTTTATTTTTATTGTCCAATACTGATAAAAACATTAAAATGTAGACATTGGCCCAACATGACCAGCGGCCTTCATCATTTTGACAGATGAGAATCATAGCCTATAGCAGCAACTTCACCACTTACTGATGCAACAGAGGCCCTTGTAGAGCTAGAACACAACCTAGATAGGTTGATCATTAACATCCCAGAGACTGGGATAGATGATTTGCGTCTTAGGTACTAGAAGCATGTGACTGGGGTTCTAGGTCCATTCAGGTGATATCTACACATAATGGTGCGCGTTATACTCTGTTACCATCATCATCATCATGGATAGTTCATTGTCCATCGAGATTGACAATTTCATTTTTTGTATCAGTATCTTTAGATCATAAGGTGTTTGAAACCTATGATCATAGATGAAGTAATATTTTTTGACACACAACTATTTTTACCTAATGACATTACTACTTTTGACCTCTAAGTATCTTGTTCAATATGGATTGAATATTGTTTTGTTTTACTTTCAATGCTGCAAATTTCTATTTAAAACTTGATTAGCTAATGCATCAACCAATGTGTTTAAATTTCTTGAAATGTGTTGATATTCAATGTAAGAAAATTTTCTTTCCAGGAGACGAAACTTTAACAACATTCTTAACAAATATAGATTTCTGATAGCATAAATGTTGTTTAAATGTAATACAATGAGTTTTGAATATAACCTAACAATAAAATGTCGAATGCCAAATGCAATGGCATTAGATAATAGCTCAATTACTGCGCTATATTCTACAATATTTTTCATTGTTTGACCGAGGAAAATACCATGAATAGAAACTAACTCATCAATGGGTGAATAGATAACCCAAGCAGTAGAAGATATGTTCCGTGTACTACGACAGTTACCGTAAGCAAATCCAATGTAAGTCTGAAGGAACGTCAACATCTATAGTATCAAGAGTAATCAAGATATGATCTAGGTAGATATTGGTGGTCACCCGCTTATTCCACTTGGAGCCCCACCATTGTCTCTTTCAGTTTTTTAGTTTCGGCACAACTTACTATTTTTAGCAGTTTTCGGATCCTGAGCTGCTGGAGCCGTTTTAAGGCCCTAAACGACGTTTTTTTGGGAAAATCGAGAGCAACATGGGTCCATGGAACCCTGTTTCTCACTCAAAATTTGTAATCCTTGGATAGATCTTTCTAACAAGGTATTGTTTGCGTCAAATGGAGATTGTATGCCAAATTTACGTCCTCAGGAAGTTGAAACACCAATTTACCCAAACGGGGCCCATATTTTTGGCGCTTCATCTCCTAGGGTTAGGGTTTTGGATGTTTAGGGTTTTCCATTGTTTATAAATAATAATTAGGCCCTCAAGACTCATTTTAACTGATTTTATAGGCTTGTATCCACCACATCTCTTCTCGAAGATAACTACCAGTGCCCTAGCTAGTTTATTTCCATTCTGTCTGTAAGAAAATTTCAGTTCTTTGATATTAATGAAATGAAGTGTTATCTCCGCTGCATATTTGTATTTATGGTTATATGTTTATTCTGTTGCATTCCTGCATAAATCCGGATCAGTGGCATCAGAGCGATCTACTTTTTCTTGGTCCTTGTTTGCATGTCCCCAACGAGGTCGGGGTATAAGGAGTTAGGGCTCGATCTGGTGGAACCTTTGCAAGATAAGCCTTGCAAACCCTGAGAGACGCCCATGGGGATGAAAAGAAAGATGAGGAAGTAGGAGATCCTATCAAAATATTGCTCGAGGAGGCCCTCTAAAAACAAAGAAACGCGATGATGGATAACTTTTCCTAGATCCTTCAACCACTGCCCACCGGCGCTGCCTTTGCATCCAGAAGCCACTCTAGAGGTGCAACTCCTTTTAAGGTACAAGTAAATTTTGACATTCCCATGTTTGAGGATCAAATAGATGCAAATGCCGTAGATAGATGGTTGAATCTATTAGAAGGATATTTCTCGGTTCTTGACTTTTCCAAACGGGAGAAGATTATTTTTGCACACATCAAAGCTACCCCCCATGTCAAGGACTGGTCGGAAACCTACTATGAGAAAAAGGACGATACAAAACCCTCTCTATTCTCAGCCATACCCACTTGGAATTATTTCTGAGATGCCATCAAGGAACAGTACTATCCCATGGGGATCTATGAGGATAAGTACATAAAATGGACCACACTACGACAACAAAGGGATAAAGATGTGCATGAGCTGATGAATCTGTTCCATACCCTTTCACAAAGTTGGGTATCAAAGATTCAGAGAAACGTCTGGTGCTAAAGTACCTCAGTTGTCTACACAGATACATTCAGGAGGAAATGGAGTTCCTTGACATCTCCTCGCTTGGCACGGCATACCGGTATACTACCAAGCTTGAGCAGAAAGTCAAACAGAAGAAGTGAGACATTGGATCTGTGAATCAAAAGTAAGGGAAAGGTGCTCCCAAACCGTAGAAGAAAGGACAGAACTAAGGCATGGCAGCTAAGGACAATCTGTCGAAGCCGCAAGCAAATAACAACACCGCAAAGCCAAAGAAGGACACGGGAAAGTGGTGTGAGTTCCATAAGAGCTCCACTCACGACACAAGTGAGTGTCGGGCCAAGCAATTACTGGTGGCCGAGATGAGGGCTTCTGAGTCAGATGCATGCTCTAACTCTGAATCAAAACCTGACAAGGGGAATGACAAAGGAAAACACATTATTGATGTGGATCCCAACGCCACTGTTGCCACTACGAAGATCTAGAAGGAGGAACCGGAAGATCCAGAGGAGGAGGAACGTCTCTTCCACTCCCAGATGTGGGTAAAAGGCTCCCAGGTATAGTTCATTGTCAAAAATAGGAGCCAAAAGAACCTCATTTTAGCAGACGCCATGAAGCAGTTGGGCTTGCCGACCATAGTTCACTGACATCCATACACCATCGGGTGGATTCGCCAAGGACGAGATCTCCCCGTCAGCCAGCAGTGCCACCTTCCCTACAGCATCAAGCCCTTAATGGATGAGGTATTATGTGATGTTGCTCCTATTGATGTTTCTGATGTACTATTAGGAAAACCATACTTGTGGAAGCGTCATGCTATGTATGAGTCTCGGCCTCGCGCTGTTATTGTTACTTTGGGAAATAAGTTGTACAGGATACGAGAGGTACCACCTCCTACTGCTATCTCTTTGGTTACTGCAAGACAATGCAGTAAGCTAATTTCCCAAACCAGGAAATTCGTTTTCTTGATGATCCACTCCTAGGGCAAGAAGAAGACTGTGGCCACGACCTCGAGACAGGGCTCCTCTGCACAACAACAACAAATGGACAAGGTTGTGGAGGAGTATGGGGACATCTTCACCTCACCCACAGGGGTTCCTCTGCACTGTCAAGTCAAACACCTGATTGATCTGACCCTAGTTGCACCCAATGGACCGATCTATCGGTGCTCTGTTCTGGAGAACGATGAAATCAAGAGGTAGATTCAAGAGCTGCTACAAAAAGGTCACATCCAACCAAGTTCATCACCCTGTGGGAGCCTGATCGTGTTGGTACAGAAGAAGGATGGGACGTGGAGACTCTGTATTGACTATCAGGCGTGGAACAAGATCATTGTCCAGAATAGGTACCTGATCCCATGAATTGATGACTTTCTAGACCAACTCGAAGGGGCAAAATATTTCAGCAAGATCGACTTGAAGTTTGGGTATCATCGGGTACCAATTGAACCCTCTGATGTGTGGAAGACTACCTTCAAAGCCAAGGAAGGGCTTTTTGAATGGCTGGTCATGCCTTTCGAGTTGACGAATGCTCCTGCAACCTTCATGAGGATGATGGCTGACATCTTGCATCCATTCACCAACTCATTTGTAGTGGTGTACTTGCATGACATTATGATCCTCAGCCAGACATGGGAAGAGCACCTCCACCACATCCGACAAGTCCTCCAAACACTACGGCAACATAAGCTATGTGCCAATTTGGAGAAGTGCACTTTTGGCATGACCTAGGCTCAATATCTGGGATACATTATTGATGAAAGGGTGGTGCATGTGGGTCCCACCAAGATCCAAGTCATTCAGGACTAGCTAGCCCCAACCACTATAACAGAGCTTCGAAGCTTTCTAGGTCTTGCTAATTTCTATCGAAGGTTTGTATTGGGATTCTCTCATATCACTTGGCCCTTGAGTCAAGTCACCATGGGAGGAGTGAGAGAAAAATTATTTTGTTCGGAATATCAACAGAAGGCATTCACAGAATTGAAAAATCGCCTTTTTTCTGCCCAAGTGCTCACATTACCAGACTTGCAACAACCATTTGAGATAGAGACAGATGCCTCTAACTATGCTATTGGGGTAGTTCTTACTCAATAGGGACATCCAGTGGCATATCACAGTGAGACATTGTCTGACACAGTTCGCAAGTATCCCACTTATGACAAAGAAATGTATTCCATTGTGCAAGCTTGTCGACAATGGAAGCATTACATTTTGGGGAAGGAAACAATCATCCACATAGACCACTTGCCCCTATAGTTTATACAGACACAAGGGAAGTTGCAGAATGATCACCATCATAAGTGGTCCACATATCTGCAATAGTTTCATTTGAACATCAAGTACAAGAAGGGTAGCACCAATAATGTTGTAGACTGCCTCAACCAACCATCGATCGTGGAGCTCACCACCATTCTGAACTCTTGTGGGAACGAAACTTCTGACTAGCCACCTCTCTACAAGAGTGATCCAGAATTTGGCCACACATACAAGGCACTCTTGGGGGGTACACAAGTTCCAAATTTTCACCTCCAAGATGCACTCTTATGTCACCTAGGACACCTTTGTGTTCCTTCAAGCGAGCATGATAAGATGATATGGGAAGCACACTTCAGTCGAGTCGCTGGGCATTTCGGGGTCAAGAAAATAGTAGGAGTACTGCAGAAGTATATCTATTGGCTGAACCTTCGAAAGGATGTCGGGAAGCACATCAGATCCTGCACTGCTTGTGCCATTGCCAAACCGACCATCCAGAAGCAAGGCCTATATAATCTGCTACCTACCCACGACCTTGGGAATCCATCTCCATGGATTACATGTCGGGACTACCTTCTACTAAGCATGAAAATGACTTTGTTTTTGTGGTCATCGACAGATTCTCGAAGATGGCCATTATGGCGGCCTGCAAGAAGAATATCACAGCAGAAGCCACTGCTAAATTCTTCTTTGAATGAGTGTGGGTGCACTTTGGGATCCCATAGTCTATCATATCAGATCAGGATAGTAGGTTCCTCAGCACATTTTGGTCCAGCCTCTGGTCAATGCTGGACACCAAGCTCACCAAATCCATAGCTTTCCATCCCCAAACAGATGGCCAAACAGAGGTTATCAACAGAATGATTGTACACATTCTGCGCATGTACAATTCAAAGCATCCACGCACATGGGACAAGATCCTTCCCTATGTACAACATATTTATAACCGAGCTCTCCACAGCTCAATCAGCCACAAACCCTTTCAGGTGGGCTTAGGTTTCCAGCCACTATGTCCCATTGATGTAGCCATGCCGTTTTCGGCTACTCAGATCGATTCGGCTCATGTCCAGTCTAAAGTTAACAAAGAAAATAGCTTCATCGAGTGCATTCAACACATCTGCCAATAGGTTCATGACATATTGGATAGAGCCAATGCTAAGTACAAGCAACACCATGATCAACATTGGGTGCCACACAAATTCCAGGTCGATGAAAAAGTGTGGTTACATTTGCAGAAGGAGCGCCTCACTAGACCCCACCTCAAGTTTTACCCACTCTAATACGGGTCATACACCATCACCAAGCCTGTAGGGAAAAATGCCTTCGAGATCAGTATTCCACCATTCCTTGGTCTGCACAGAGTATTCAATGTGGACAGCCTTCATCCTTACTTCCCACCTCTATTGGACACCTCTGACATTGCAGAACAACTCACACCAATAGAGTCAAACCCAGACTGCATGGAATAGGCCACCAAAGATTGTATCATGGACATGAAAATAAAAAACACTCACCAAAAAAAGATCCAACTGTATCAGGTTGTCAAAGCTGGTCAACTCCTGCACCAAGGAAAGTGGTTCACCAGGGACCAAGTTCAGCAGAAGTTTCCTCATCTCATGGAGGAACTTAACGCAATGGGGAACATTGCTTCCTAAGGGGGGAGGAATGATCTAGGTGGATATTGGTGGTCACTCACCTATTTCACTTAGGGCCCCACCATTGTCTCTTTCAGTTTTTCAATTGTGGCACAACTTACTATTTTTAGCATTTTTTCGGGTCCTGAACTTCTGGAGCCATTTTGAGGCCCTAAACGATGTTTTTTTGGAAAACTAGGAGCAACATGGGTTCTAGATAGATCTTTCTAACAATGTATGGTTCACGTCAAATGGAGATCGTATGCCAAACTTATGTCCCCGGGAAGTTAAAACATCAATTTACCCGAAAAGGGCACATAGTTTTGGCGCTTCATCTCCTAGGGTTAGGGTTTTGGATGTTTAGGGTTTTCCATTGTTTCTAAATAATAAATAGGCCCTCGATCCTCATTGTAACTTAGTTAAGAGGCCTGTAGCCGCCACATATCTTCTCAGAGATAACTACCAGTGCCCTAGCTAGCTTATTTCCATTCTGTCTGCAAGCAAATTTCAGTTCTTTGATATTAATGAAATGAAGTGTTATCTCCACTGAATATTTGTATTTATGGTTATATGTTTATTATTTTTCGTTCCTACATAAATCCAGATCAAGATAAGTAGAAAAAGTAGCAAAAACCCGTTAAGAAAAATAACTAATCTATGTCACACTATTCTAAAATGTAACTAATGTACAAATAATATCTTCACACGAAATATCATGCATAATATCTCTTGAGATAAAGGCCATTTTTGGGCTTATCTAAAGAGGCATCTTCATAATCAACTTACTCGTATGCCCCTTTTGCAAGCACACACTTAAAAATATAAGGACAATGCCACATTCGTTCGAATTTACCAACACCTAGTTTGTTGTGAGCTTTATTGTATACTAAAACTAGGTCACCTTCCAAATAGATACAAGGGTTAATTCTTTGATCATATTGATCCTTAACAAGCTTTTTATGAGCTTTGACATCTAATTCAGTGGTGCGGCGAGTCTCATCTAAATGTGCTAGATATAATAATCTTTTTTCTTCTTCATATGTAGCTGGTAATAACTCGATGCTTAATTTGAGTGACGAGATTTCACATTTAATGGGTAAATAGCTTTTAAACCGTAAATGAGTTGAAAAGGAGTAAACCCTGTGGATTTTTTTTGTAGAGGTAAGGTATGCCCACAATGCAGAAAAAATAATGTTATTAATAAAAACTTAGAAACAGGTTATTCCTCTCCTCTATAATCTACTTCACCTGTATGGATTCTCTCTTTAAAATCATGTTATGCCAATTCATTTTACAACTTCCTACAATCTGTTTAATCATGTTGGTTAAAGCTTTATTAACAACCTCAACTTGGCCATTGGCTTGTGGGTAATATGGTGTAGAATTATCATGGCCTAGGCCAAGTTGAGCAGAAATTTAAGTCATCATAATGTTTCGAAAGTGGCCACCATAGTCCATAACGATAACTTGAGGGACACCAACCTAGAAATCATGTGATTGAATATGAAAATAGATGCATTTTTTCCATCAGTCGTGAATGTAGGCATCACCTCGGCCCATTTGGTAAAGTAATCTACAGTGAGAATAATATACCCATGTCCCCTGGACGAGTAAGGGTTACATGTAACGAAATCGATGACCGATTTTGCGAAGGGACTGACAACAATGATTGGGTGAAGAGGAGTTGGAGGTGCACACATATTTTGACCAAACATCTAGAAATTGTGGCATTTTTCGACCAGAGGGATATATTCTTTGAATAGTGACGGCCATAAATAGCTAGCGTGCAATTTATTTTGGGTTGTGGCAAACCTAGACATATGACCACCACATGCTACATAATGGTAGTCATTTAAGACCATTTTGGATTCTTCATGAATTATACAGCGTCAAAAAATAGAATCGGTACCACGACGATAAAGAGTGTCACCAACAATATTATATTGTTGAGATTGGTACGTTGATCCGATCATGAAAGGCTTGGATGAAAGGTTTGGGTTTGAAGATATATAATAATATATCCATACCAAGGATCTAATGTACTAATTAGAAATAGAGATTCATCGGGAAGATGGTCCTATGCCACTGTTTCTAATTCAGCATAGGGAAAATCACACATAAGTTTAGAAAAAACTAGTGATTTCTTAGACTTGGATTACCCGAACTCCAAATAAAACTCTTGTAGGATAAATATTCATTTAGATTATTTTCCCCCGAGCAATTTTTTCATCAAAATGTACACCATAGGTTTAAAAATAGATATCATTTTGGTTTTACAAACGATATGTAAAGACATAATCCTTGGACAACATGGACGGCTTCCAAGGCCAATTCTCCATATGTGAATACTTGATCTCTGTCAGAGTGAGATTTCGACTTAAGTAATAAATCACATGTTCATTGTTGGAGTCATCGTCTTGAACTAAAACCATTCCAAATGTGGAATCAGATGCAACTAAATATAAAAATTTAATCTCATTGATAATCAAGCGAATGCAACAACGATGCATGGGTAAACACGTGTTTGAATGCATCAAAATATTTATCGGCAAGCTCATCCCAAATGAATGGAATATCCTTTTTTAATAACCGGATGAAACCTTTAGTTAAATCCACATATTTTGGGATAAAATGACGTAGAGTTTTCTTTCTCTTGCAAACTCTGGAGTTGGTGAAAAGTGGAAGGAGGAGGTAAATTGATAATGGCCTAAACCTTCAACGGGTCGACATGAATGCCTTCCTTTGAAACATTGAACCCAAGTAAGCATCCTGATTGTACAAAAAATACACATTTGTGTGGATTCAAATGAATGTTGTAATGCCTACATCGCATAAACATGACACGTAAATGTGTAGGATGATATTTTCTGTGTAAAGAATCAGTAGGTAAGCCAAGCAAGTAGGGCTACACAATGTGTTTGATATCGTGAAATGTGTAAGAAATAGTTCTTTGAAAATTTGCGCCAATATTTTTTAGTCCAAAGGTAATTTAAAATATGAAAATTTTCCCCATGGACATATAAATTTTGGCTTGGGTTGATTGACAGGGAGTATGTTTATTTGATTGGAACCAAAAAATCCATCCATAAACGAAAATATTTCGTTTCGGACACAATCATCAAAAATTTGGTCGATATAAGGGATAGCATAATTGTATTTAGGATAGGCCTTATTAATATCCTAATAATCGACACATACTCTGATATTTACTTGTTTCTTGGTTACTGTGTAATATTCCTTTTTTGGGAATTTCTGCAATATGGTCCTCAAGGACACTGTATAAGAGAGGCCGTGTAAAAATAAGATGAAAGGGGGCTTGGATCCCCTTGTTAACTCACTAAAAACTTCTCTTCCAAAAGCAGAGATCAAAGAAATAAGCCTAGAGGGGTTATTAAAATTTCCCCAAACTAGGTCCCTTAGGAAAATACTCAAATAGAGAGCCTACAACAATACATGAACACAATCATGAAACTCTGCAAATATGTACAAATCAATAAATGGAATATAATTCAGCCATAATGTTTATTAATATATCAGCTACAATATACAGAAATATCTTGAGGGACAAGCCACTCAAGCTATGAGAACCAATCTCCAATGATCAAGCAATGAAATACATGAGTTGCTGCAACTGTACAAAATGCCGGAGAGCAGTGACAGCGATGTCTATATTATGGTAGCTGCTGCAATATATACATACACATGAAATATGGCTGAACTATATAAATAAATTCCCAAGAATAGAAGAATGGGCACCAATACAAGATTTCTAGCCAATCTAGGAGAGATTTCTAGAAATGCCGGAAAGTATACAATGTGACAAATAACTTGTCACTGAAAATGAATCAAAATGGGGAAATTAGGTTGTAGCAGATCTGATATGATGATGCCCTCCTATGATAGTGAATATAAGCCAAAGGCTGATCCCTTTACTCAAAACACTCCTCCTGATAAGCGCAAATGGCTCTCCCAGCAACTGCCTGCATAAATAACACATTTTCTGCCCTAGACTATGCTGTGACAGATGGTGAGTGATTGGCCTATTTCCAAAGATATGAAATGATGCCCGAGAGTCTCCTCTGATGCTCCTCCAAATAATAAACAAGGTCTCCACCGAAGAACAAGCCAAGGGATGACTCTATGAGTTCCTCTGTTGCTGCACCCAGCAACAAAATATTTTCTACTGCAGAAATAAAATTGTAGCTGAAGGGATAAGCTTGGCCAAATGAAAAAAATGAGGAAATGTAGCTTAAATCCTGTCCTTTATTGAGGATGAGGTAGGGATTCCCGACCGGGAACCCCCTTGGGTGAAGAACACTACAACTTTGCTAAACAGCTCGGGGATGCAAGTATTTGCAGACCCAACGAAAATGATAAGCTAATAAATAATAAAAATGGGCTGCCATCTCCTCCTTATAAAGCAAATGAACTCCTCTCACCACGGGTCCCATTCACACTTGCTTCTAGCTCAAGCAAGTGAAGCCTCCACTAAAACTACGCTGTCCAAGTAGGTTCAATGTATCTAGACAATTTTAGTTGACTTGGCCAAAATGACTAGATCAAGCATGATCCAATCCTGTTCACACCATGAGGTGCTCAATCCAGCTACTTATTATTCCTCCTTTCACACAAGGAGTGTTATTTCTCCATCTAAAGGGGTTAAGGGGTCTCCTTACCCATTTTTTTCAACAAAATAAAAATATGCTAACTATAATGTTCCATTTAGCTTGAGGCTAAAAATTGGGAACATTACAGTCCTCCCCTCCCACATGTTGCTTTTCCTCAAGCAACTGCATAGAGAGAACAAAATTCCTCCCCCTTCTTCTCTTGTGGCCTCCTTATCAACAATTTCCACCACTTCTCAAGATATGCTGCAATAAATCTTCCCTCTCATGCTTCCTTCAAATATGCAAACCAGAATGGTGCTCATCATGGAAAAATAGAAGGTGTAGGTGGAAACCTTCTTACTATGCTATGGCCTCCTCAAGGTAGGAGTGATGACATGCATGGAAAAATGTATCCCCAATTATGATCCTCTCATCCATGCTATCATCCAAATAAAAGTCTCAACCCCTGGTATATGCAATGTGTTGGGGCTGAATGGAGAGTTGGGATTTTGACTCCCATGGTGTTTCTCTCTCCATTTTTGGTACACATGGGGCTGCCTTTGTCCTTGGGCTGAAATGGTATGGCCTCCAAGAATGGCCCAAGCTTCCCCATCAAGAAAATCAGCCATGAAGTTCCCCCTAAAGTTCTCCAAGTGGTTTTTCCCACAAGAAGAGAAAAGTAGCAATGTGGCAATCATGGTTTTCCCATGGTGTCTCCTGCAATATAAAACATATACAATGGGGAGAATCATGCTCCCAGTGGGCTGTCCCAAAATATACAACACTCTCACAATAGTGCTCCTTGTGAATGTATAAACATCAACAATACAAGGAGGCAACATGCAATGGAAACAAGCTGTCACGAGACAAATAGAGAGTGGGTCACTGCTCCATTCATGGGACCAACGTTGTGCACCTCTTTCCTACATCAAAAATAAAAACAACAAGTGCTTTTCCAGCCACTTGTTTTCTGCCACAAACATCTCATAAGATGAAAATATGAAAATACAAATTGGTGCCAATGGTGCACACCAAGAAATATGTGGCTTCCCCCACAAACCATCATAAAAATAGCCACTCTCATTGCTGCAATGGGCCACATGTACATCACAATAAGGAGAATAAGGATATGTGATCATCCTTATCTCGTCAAGTTTCTCATATAATGTAAATAAAGGTAAACCAAAATGAAAACATATACCTTCTTTACCATGTACCCCGGTCCTTGACATGAAATGGCTCATCTAAATGCTCTCCCTCACCTCCAATGAGTAGGGAAATGGTTGTGCCAACCTCTCCAAAATAATCTAGGCTATGCATCTGTCCATATGCTGATATAGATCATGCTGAATTCCCTCCAAAATGAATTCCTCTAGCAAAGCAAAATATGCATCCAAGTGCATATCTAGAAAGTCCTCATGTGCTGCATGCAATAGTTTCTCCTTCAGACTAGAGGCCCTAGTCAAGAAGACTCTGTCATAATAATAGATGACCATATCATCCATCATGTACTTGTAATCTCCATCTGGGTCATCCAAAATCATGCATGAACCTAGATACTGGGAGTACTCTACCAAGAGTTGAGACCTCCAACACGGATCAATCCTCCTCATAGACAGCGTTGGTAATCTACAATGTGATGCTCCCCTCATGTTGCTGCCTACTACTTTGACATCCCCCATGCCAAATTCATCCTCCAAAATGCTGCCATGCCCATCATGCAACTTCTCATGCTCAAATAATCATGGTGATCTTGGGAAGTTAGCCTCCCATGAGAAGTTGTTATCCAAAAGGAATCTCCCCATCCTGGTCAATGTGAGCATGAGTAACCTCCATCTACTGCCATGTGTGAAAGAGTCCTCCCTCAAAGGAATTATCCTCTTCCCCATAAAATATGTGGAGAAGTCATTCTGCATCATGAATATGCAATCCTCCATCCCTACAGCAAACTCTGTTAGCGCAGTAGAACTGATGAGAGTGGGTGATATTGAAAATGAGAGAGTGTATCTCTTCTCCTTGGGATTACCCCAAACTCTCTACGCTGTGCTAGAATCCTCCAATTTCTCCACCTCTCTAGAATCCAAGAGTGGTGAACCAAATGACAATATGCCTCTCATCAACTCTAGATCAAGTGGCCTTCCAGGTGGAATGCCTCCATATAGTGGGACATCAAGCTCAGAAGTGGACTCTATGTATAAGAGGAATGATTTTTCCCTCTCTCCACTGCATTGTATAGTCTCCTTCTCTTGTGCAAAGACTTTCCGGAATAGATAAGGGTGTATCAACCCTTGATGCAGATCCTTCTCTTCCTTCTCCATCTCGCAATCCCCAATAGCTGCTACATATGACTCCGGAATTGTGCCATGGTTCCCACATGTTAAAATATTTGGAATCCCTTGCATAGTAACAAGGACTCCTCCTATGGAAATAATGGCTCCCCTTTCACCTCCATGTGGTGATGGATCTCCTCCTAGTATGACAACACTGTTAGATCTCTCATGCTCATCCTCTCCATCAATAAGTGAAATTACCTCATCATCAAGGAGTGACCCTAGATATTGGTCATCTATTGAAGGATGTATCTCCATGTCTTTAGAAATGGAATATTTACCTTCATATAATAGGGATATTTCCTTTATCAAGTCATCATACACATTTTCATACCTCTCAAAAATAGGGAATGGAGTTTGTTTCATGGTTCTCTCCAATGCATGCAAAGTGTTTGATGTTTTGAAACATAGAGATTCACAGTGATTTTAATAAAATTTTCTCACCAAACCTTTGTTGAATCCATCATATGATTCTACATTTGCATGACAATATGAAACAAAACAATCATGAGCCATACCTTTGAGTTGGAGCACTGCTCCTCCAATGGCCTCATCTTCTTCCTCATCCTTCCGGAAGTGTAAGTGGGCAATGGACTGCGTTGTGGATCTGCATGTGTGGCTGAATGCTCACACCCATCATAAAAATAGCTAGGGCTTTCTTCATTCACACACCCTCTAAGAAAATATTCCCAATTTTCCCTTTCTTTCTCCTCAAGATCTTCAATGATACCCTTCAGGGTCTGGAAAATAAGAAGGGAAACCTCCTCTTCCATCATTCCTCTTTTTTTTTTGTTTTTTTTTGTACCTCTCCTCTTCCAAATGAGGAGATTCTCCTTCTAATGGAATTTTATCTTGGGTTTCAGAGCTGTAAAGTTCCCTTCTCAAGAATATCAAAATTCTATTCCAGAGATTGACTACAGGGGCATTTACTGGATATGTCACCTTTAAAAAAAAGGATGAGATCCAGAGGCTACCTATCCATATACAGAATCTGTCTATAGATATTGAAATATTCCCTTTCTGGTATTCAACACTTTGGCTTGAAGCCATAGGCTGAGCCAAAGATCATGCTCTGATACCACTGTAATATTCCTTTTTTGGGAATTTTTGCAATATGATCATCAAGGAAGCTGTATAAGGGAGGAAGTGTAAAAATAAGCTGAAAGGGGGCTTGGATCCCCTTCTTAACTCACTAAAAACTTCTCTTACAGAAGTAGAGCTCAAAGAAATAAGCCTAGAGGGGTTATTCAGATTTCCCCAAACTAGGTCCCTTAGGAAACTACTCAAATAGAGAGCCTACAACAATAGATGAACACAATCATGAAACTATGCAAATATGTACACATAAATAAATGGAATATAATGCAGCAATCATGTTTTTTAATATATCAGCTACAATATACAAAAATATCTTGAGGGACAAGCCACTTAAGATATGAGGACCAATCTCCAATGATCAAGCAATGAAATACATGAGTTGCTGCAACTGCACAAAATGCCGGAGAGAAGTGACAGCGCTGTCTATATTATGGTAGCAGCTGAAATAGATACATATACATGAAATATGGCTGAAATATATAAATAAATTCCCAAGAATAAAAGAATGGGCTCTAATAAAAGATTTCTAGCCAATCTAGGAGAGATTGCTAGAAATGCCGGAATGTGTACAATGTGACAAATAACTTGTCACTGCAATTGAATAAAAATAGGGAAATGAGGCTGTAGCAGATATAATATGATGTTTCCTTCCTATGATAGTGAATCTAAGCAAAAGGCTAATCCTGTTACTCAAAACACTCCTCCTGATAAGCACAAATGGCTCTCCCAGCAACTGTCTGCATAAATAACGCATTTTCCGCCCTAGACTGCGCTGTGAGAGATGGTGAGTGATTGGCCTGGTGCCAAAGATATGAAATGATGCCCGGGAGTCTCCTCTGCTGCTTCTCTAAAGAATAAACAAGTTCTACACCAAAGAAAAGGCCAAGGGATGACTCTATGAGTTCCTCTGTTGCTGCACCCAGCAACACAATGTTTTCTATTGTATAAATAATGCTGTAGCTGAAGGGATAAGATTGGCCGAATGCTAGAATGAGTAAATGTAGCTCAAACCCTATCCTTCCTTGAGGATGAGGTAGGGATTCCCGACCAGGAACACCCTTGGGTGAAGAACACTACAACCCTGCTAAACAACGCGGGGATGCAAGTCTTTGCAGACCCAACGGAAATGATAAGCTAATGCATAATAAAAATGGGCTGCCATCTCCTCCTTATAAATAAAATGAATTCCTCTGACCATGGGTCCCATTCACACTTGCTTCTAGCTCAAGCAAGTGAAGCCTCCACTAAAATTGTGTTGTCCAAGTAGGTTCAATGTATCTAGACAGTTTTAGTTGACTTGGTAAAAATGACTAGATCAAGCATGATCCAATCCTATTCACACAATGAGGTGCTCAATCCAGCTGCTTATGATTCCTCCTTTCACACAAGGAGTGTTATTTCTCCATCTAAAGGGGTTAAGGGGTCTCCTTAACCATTTTATTCAAAAAAATAAAAATATGCTAACTATAATGTTCCATTTAGCTTAAGGCTAAAAATTGGGAACATTACACATTGGAGCTATATTAGATATCCAATCTATCAAAGGAATAGGATAAATAAATCCTGCATGAAGTAGGTTTTCATCTTCAACTTTAATAGCAACAACTTTTCATGGATGTATCAGACGTAATAATTTTCTAATAGGTTTAGCATCTAGATATGTCTTAATTTCATGAATCACAATATTAGGATAAATACCTGGAATTTCTTCATAAGACCAGGAAAAAGTTTCTCAGAATTCCTGAAATAGGGCTTTGTATAAATTGATCTCTTCAATCGAGCAAGAAGTGCCTATATGAATGTTTTTAGTTATCCCTGGTTTGACTGATATGACAATGGGAGTTGTGGTATAACATTATAAATTATTGAATATTCAATGAACACAACCAATGATTAGTGTCATCCCATAAACCCATAGGGTTTTAGCCCACTAACAAGCGTTACTAACTTCAAACATGAATATCTCTCAAACCATGAATAATTACGTGGTGTGCCATATATCAACGTAAATATGTCGACAAGTAGAAACCATCATAAAATATCCTTGACTCAGAATATAGTAATTTGGTAGGTCGAAATTCCCATGCAAGATCAGGATAGCCCCTAGTGCTGCTGGGTTGACATCAATGACAACCACTGATCAACAATAGGGGGTGATGATGAGGCCCATCATTAGGTATATTTTAAGGGGCTAAAATTCCATACTTCGGGTATTAAGTTACCTCTCTCTCAAATTTATTTACTTTTTTGTCATATTACGCTTAATGATATGGGTGTATGATGTTTGCCATGTCTTGTTGCCTAATCAAAATTGATTGTAGGAAATAATGATATTTTTTAGATATTTTCCACCTAAGGGCTCTGAGTAGATAGTAAGGAGATATTGTAGGATATTTTTATAGGTCCTTAACTCTCCAAATGACCTAAGATCACATTTATATCTCTCCCAATAGCTTGAAGGTAAAGGCAACCAAGAAAAGTAAGAGTTATGAGGAGCCAAGCTCCACTCTTATCAAGATCAAGGAGGACTTATTCCTAATTTTTAGGGATTTTTTGGTAGCTACCCATTTGTATAATTAAGCATATTCAAGAGCTAATTAGGATTCAAACATTGTATTCAGCAAGGTATCTCTTGAGCTCTGATTTAGTGTTATTTGTGACTGTCATATGATGTACAAGACATTTTTATGTAATGATAATGAGAATTTTCTTGTTCCATTGTTGATTTAGTATTAGAGGGCTAATTATATTGAGTTAGGGCCCCATCAATTGGAAAAATCTCTCTTGTGTATTTATATTCTCTCTTTATGTTTTACCGTCTTGTTTAGTTTGTTTACATTCTAGCAGCATCAAGAATCCATCAAAAGTGTGCTTGTGGCCTCTCTTCCACACCTCTCTAATGGGGGCTTCAGAAGCAGGATCTCCAACCACATATCAAAACTACTTTTTTTATGATTTCTTCGAAAGGTATATAGTGTGATTATCATGCTCACAATATGCTTACTATAAGTTAGGAGTTGGATTTGTGTTAGATTAGATTTTAGCATACATTAAGTAGGTTTTTCCATTCAACTCTTATTTTCCACTTGTTAACATGTTAGTTTGTAAATAAGAAATGCATGAATGTATCTAGTGATAATAGGGTTTTCTATAATTGTAGGGAAATTATCCTCTCCATCTCATCCATCATCCTTCTCTCCAACCTCCAAATCTACCACCAAAACGTTGTTTTATGAAACTACCTTCACCACCACCGTCAGAAGCCTTCCAAGTGAAAAACAATGCCTCCCAAGGGTTATGAGTTTAGTGGGAGGTGTTGACCACCTCTCCCTCACCTAATTCCACCTTCTCTCACATTTCCACAACCTCTTTGCACATTTTTCATCCTTAAAAATCTCTCAGCCTATTTCCTGTAGTACTTCAGAACATCATGTAGAAATTATAGGTAATTATGTAGCAACTTCTTGTAGAAGTGGTAGGTCACCTCTTTAATCTAGTTAAGCTCATTTTTTTCCTTTTTAACCTAGAATAGGATGCACTTGACCCCCAATTGTGAATTCATGGTTAGAAGAGACTCTTAAGCCACTCCAAAGCTCCTTCCTTCCTTATTGCAAAAACATAGTAGAAATTAGGGTTTCATTTCATTTCAGAGTTAAAATTAGTTTTACATGCAAATACAAGTTGAATGAATGATCGATATGATTTGGCTTATGATTTGATGAAGTGTGTGATGATAGAATATATTCTTTGCTGCAAATGAATATATAGTTAGATGAATGATTTCCCATACCATAGTTTCATATTTTTGCAATTAGGTTAATTTTTTATGCTTTGCTTACATTTTCAATTACAATTAGGATTTTAATGTACATTCTGTTTGTCTTAAACTATAAGAAATTCCTTGCATTACATTAGCTAGCTACAATTTAGTCAAGTAGAAGGAATGGCCTAGAAGTACTACTGACCAAAATAATTATGGGATTTTTGAGGTCTAAAATAGTCCTCCTAAGGAAATTGTAAAATAATAGTAAAAATAATAAAATAAGATTACATTACATAATCAAATTTTAGAGGGAAAAAAGAAAAAACTATTTTTTCAACTCGTATTTTAAACTTATCTCCCTATGGGTTAACTCAAATCTGAGAAAAAACAATCGCTGGATGAAAATTTTGATTCCTAATCCAAAGAGTACCATTATTGCATACTTTTGATGGACCATGTTATAGAAAAAATGAGAAATACATGAAAAAAGTGATTGCAATCATATTTTTTCATGTATTTCTCATTTTTCGTGTAGCAAGGTCCATCAAAAGTATGCAACATGGGTATTCCTTGGATGAGGAAACAAAATTTTCATCCAACGAGTACTCCCACTTGAAATTTGAGTAAAAACTTACGGAGATAAGTTGAGAATACGAGTTGAAAAAGTAGTTTTATTATTTTATTATTTTTTAACCATTTTACTTCTTTACTCCAAAAATGGTGAAGCATACCCCCTCGTTGAAATAATCATCTTGAATCTTATTGGTTCTTATAAATTTTATTTTGGTTGTAAATTTTTCTTAGGAGGCACATTTTATACCTCAAAAATTCTCTAATGACCTAGTTAAGGGTGGCATGAGTAGAATCCATCTTATGCGCATATAACATTGGCACCTTTAATTTTGTACAAACCCCATGTTCACAAGTAAATTTAAGTATCCCTTGGGAGTTGAAACACTTTCGGTGAAATACCATGGCTCACCATAACCGTTAGGGTGCAGCCACAACAATTCAAGTCCTAGTGGATTAGTCAAAGGTGGATTGGCAGGAGTAGCATAATCATATCACTACCAAAATGACCAGATATAGATTCAAAAGATATGTGTCGATCTAACTCTAGCTGAGCACCAACAGGAACTCTTCATGCATGAGTGACAAGTCCACCTCATTTAGGAGTCAAACCATGAAGATGATGTGACTGATGAGGAGTATATTCAGCTAGGGTGAAAATTTATAATTTAGCATGATTATGTTAGTGCAAACACCCAAAGGCCAAAAATAATAACTCAAACCAAAAAACACACTAGAAAATTCCTAAGAGGTAGTGACACAAGCAAACCAAATACAAATAAGCTAGTGGTGGGATGGTTATACTAGAGACCTGCTTCCAAGCCCTTTTAGTTGTGAACTAAGTGAAAGTTCCTTTAATATCCATGTGGAAACCTCTGAGAGGACTAAGAGATTATGACTAATATTTTTCCAAGGTACAGAGAAGACAACCCTGACCCTGAACTTGTGTATGGTCCCTAAAATATAGGCCACTATGGTTACGACTGGAAATAACACGTCCTAGTGGTGAAATCACTAGAAAAATCCACACACAATGGTAGGACACTTATCCCAGAGAGATAATACTAAAAACCCCTTGAGACTTTCCTCCCAAGTGGTCCGTAAGTGCTACAGAAAAATGTTAATAACATATTTTATATGTGTGTAAATTCTTCTATATCGCACCATCCAAAATTAAGTGAAATGGGTCATGTCACCTTGCCCAATCCAAGTTTGATATCGTGCGTAAACCTATTGTTAGAAGGGCTTCCCAAAAGGCACTACTACAAGTGTATTTATCTCCCTACTGCAAGATGTTATGTTTTTTTGCAGTCTTGGAGTAGTTAACTCACACACCTATCTCCAAGACCCTAGCCTAACATAATGTTGTTGTAATACCAGTAAAAATAAAAGGATGATTGTAGTTGATTTTAAGTGGTTTTTGTTTACATAGTTGGGATACGACGTGAAACTTAGATGGTGTGAATGACTGTTGTTAGTAACCCTGATGCAACTTTATGCATATTTTTCTTTTTCACTTCAATGAATTCTAACTACAGGATGGTAATAGTTTATCACACAGCACACCAATGTCTATGATGGTGCAGCTCTCACTAAATTCTAAAATGCAAAAAATCCCAAATTTATAGATACATTGACCCAAAATCAAACAAAAAAGATAATGTAATCGAAAATAGGCTAAAGAAAAGTCCCCAAGCTAGAGCACAAAGTACTTCAAAAACATCAAAGCTAAGAAAAGAAAGCCAAAGAGGCAAACAAATTCAAGTGATCTAAATAAATTTGAAAGTGGAAAAGGAAGTAAATTACAACAATTTGGGGTTGTAGCACAATAGATACACAAATTAAAATGTTATGCAAAGGTCAAAACCAGACCCTAGAGGCAGGAAGGCCTAAACAAGATCAAATGAGAGTGATAAAAGGCAATGAAAACACACTCATGTGAACTTGTATAGATTAAAAATGTACAACCAATCACAATGCCACTAATTGTGATGAAAGCGAACAAGAGAAGAAATATATCACTTAGAAACAAGTGAAAAAATCCAAGAAAAGGAAAAATTCAAATAAAAATTAGATCTTAGTTGTTATTTGATCAACTAAACAAATCTGAAAAAATTGAATCTAACATAAACCAATAAGAGTACGCTCATCTATGATATGTTTTATAATAACAAATAGATCCAACAAATAATAGCCAGTTCTAAAGAAAAATACCTAAAAAATCAAGCAAATAAATTGAAAGAAAAACTCAAACTTTGGGAAAATATGACAGAAAATAGATTGATTTTTCAATCAGCCATATATTCCTCATAAAAACTTTGTTTCAAGTGGTTTTTTTTTTTTTTTTTTTTTTGGGTGGGGGGGGGGGCGAGGGTGTGGGGGGGGGGAAGAGGGAGGGGGGTGGGGGATAAAATTTCAAGAGGATAATACATATATACTTAGTTTTACTAAATTTTGTATAGAAAAGAATTAAAAAAAAACAAATAAAATAGGCGAGCGGAAGAAAAACAAACTGGTTGATCTTCAATTGGCCATAAATCTCTCATACATAGTCCATTTTTAGTGATTTTTTTTTTGGGTATAATTATTAGAGGAATCCATGTTTGTGGTAATTTTTATCAAATTGTATATACCAAAAGCATAAACTGACAAAACAACTATGCCTTGTTATTATCTCATAAAAAAAACATAAACAAAATCTTCATATCTAACATCAGCTCGGATATGAAGCAAGAAAGATCAAATGAATCTAAAAAACCATAGAGAACTCAATGGGAACAAGATAAAATAAGAAAAACTAAAGAAGAAGAGGATATATAAAAACAAAGAGGGAAAAAAAGAAAAGCTATCATTGAAAGCACAAATTTTGTTGCAATGAAATTTACATTAAAGGAGTTATTGCTCCGCGATATTCTACCCAAATAAGATCACTAAAAAGCAAGAGAAAAATAGAAAATTATAGACAAACAAATCACAACCCAATGTTTAAACATGCAGTAGGAAAATGGTTCTAGATGCTATAAAGGAAAGAGCATACACCTATCCCCCTCTGAGGTCAGTGAAGGCTTTTGAATTTGTAACAGAATCCTCATGCTCCGCTTAAGGAACATGCTTCATCTGATTCTACACTCGATATGAACACCTACATACAACAAAAAACACTCAAGGATGAAAAGTGATCTTCCTCATAAGATTTTTATCTCAAAAAATGATAGAATCAATATATGTAAGTACTAAAAACATGTAAATATAGGGAATGAACATAGATTTCTATTAACCATGAATCAAATGGTACAATTATACCTTCAACAAATAAGATCCTCTCCTCAAGCTTGTATCATGGTCTCCTCTCCCAATACAGCAGAGCTCTGGCTCTATACTTTGGATACTTGATCTAACCCCCTTTCGTCTTGGCGATATTATATAGGCTCATTCTATCCTCCAATAGAAAGTATCTAGACACCTAGGGGATTAAGAAGTAAGGAAACTTATATAATAATGGACCCCTAGCCAACTTGTACACAAGTGTGTCAATTTGATCTCCTTGGGAATAGAAATATCTAGAAACCATTATCATAATTACATGTTTTTTCTCAATTATCTCAATTATGAAATAATTATTATATCAGAATTATAATATTTTGGTGAAATAATTATGAGAAATAACTCAATGATGTAATTCCACCCTTTTATCATGAGATAAATCTCACACAACTAAAATAAAAGGTGAAAAGGATGCATTTTGGATAAACAATAGAGGAAAGTTGATATTTGGTTTCTCTCATTAGAGTGGAGTGGTAGATAGGGTTATAACACCTTCCCTACATCATCAATACCTTAACATATGAGGTACTATGTGATGTTGCTCCTCTTGAAGTTTGTGATATATTATTAGGCCAACCATAATTGTGGAATCTATCCCTCACAATATTATTATTTATTTGGGCAATAATTTATATGGCATACCGTAGGTAGCACTGCCTACCACCATTTCTTTGATCTTTGTGAAGCAATGCAGTAAGATAATTTCCCAAACCAGAAACTTTGTTTTCCTTATGATTCTCCCTCTGGGCAAGAAGAATATTGTGGCCACATCCACAACCTCCATACAGGTATCCTCCGCACGTCAACATCAGATGGAGAAGTTCATGCAGGAGCACTACGACATCTTCACCTCACCCACAAGGGTACCCCAGCATTGTTACTGTTATACGAAATTATGGATTACGGATAAAACACATTCCCTAAATGTGGTGTAATGAATTTATAACAACAGGTCAAAGACTTTGCAGATACTTTTCCTAATAGTAAATAGACACATAGAATAGATTAATAAACTTACTTGGAGTCCAAGCTCTTCCTATTCTCCTTCTATCGCTCTATTTGTTGTTAGGAAAAGTATCTGCAAATTCTTTGACCTGTTGTTCTAAATGCATTACACCACATTTAGGGAATGTGTTTTATCCATAATCCATATTTTTTCATAACAAATTGGTGACTCCACTGGGGATTTTACCTTCATCCTCGTATATTTTGCCTTTGTTTATCCACCCAGTAGCATCTACTCTCAATTATTAGGCTTTTGAAAATAATAATTCATTAGAAGTGTGTCAGCAGCTTGAGTTTTTTGTTCTCTGTTGCGCCTAATAATATATCACTGAAAAAACTAAAAGTGAAAAGTTTTCTTATAATTTTAGTTTGCATTTTTAGAATTTCTATCACATCATCGCAATGAAAATTGAAAGGCAAATTGATAAAAAAATATCAACTTAAAATTTACATCAATTTACCTAACAAAGCATTGGAACCATAACAATAACATTTAGAAGGTGTAGGCTAGAGATGTGTTCAGGCGTCGTAAAACATAGCAGCTATCGTTAATTGTTTGCAATAAATTCTGAGTGTGGTACCTCACTCCACATATGTAAGTATATCGTAGCTCGTCCACGTACCTTCGGGTATATAGGACAGTGTTATATTATGAAAAGTATAAAGGGGTGCTCTCACTATGCGGTTTCGCATTAGACAACACTATTACGGTCTTGGGATTCCATGTACCTTCAGGTATATTTGGGAGGAAAAATTTAGGTTTCTATTCCTCCATAGTGAACCGAGTCGGTCGCCTTGTAAATTGTGATACATCGAGCACAACATTCAGGGAGATTTCCTGCCTGTACTTCTTGGTTCGCCAAAAGGTATTCTGCAGTTCACATTTTCTTTGTAAGCCTTTTTCCTAGCGTTACCCTTTCATTTTTTATTTTTATTTTTTAGTCATAAAATAAATCATTCATCATGGAAGAAAAAAATCTTGTTCCCTGTCATTCGCGTAGATTTTCATTGTAACCACCTTTACCACTATAAGTTACTTCTAGTCGGCAAAGGCGAAATCGTTCTACTGAAACCAGTACCATCAGTACCTCTAGTGAAGCATCATCCTCACATATACCATAGTTTGCACAAGTTGTTTCTATAAATCCTGGTTCATCTACTATTGTTGAGACAGAGTCCTCACAACTACCCGTGGTAATGATCCATCCAATCAGTGAGACCATACCTCCCGAACTTGACTTTGTTCAACAAGTTGATCCGGATCCCATCATGCTTTAGGGGGTAGTTGTTACTGGTCAAACTGAACATCATCCCCAGGGCCAATGAAATAGGGTCTATCATCCCCTTATATTTTAGTTTCCATATGCCCTAAGTGAAGAAGATCTAGATCCCAAAGTCGAAAAACCAGAAGTTGTTCTTGTATTGGTCACTCCAAATTCTATTGTAGCCATTGAGTCTCCCATATCGTTCAGTCAACCACCTAAAATATACTTCGGGCCTGATGGTGAATTTCTTCCACCTAGTTTGATTTCGATTGAAGAAATATGACAAGATGAGACACCTTTAACTCCAGCTCATTTTCGGTAGGAGCTTTACTTGTACAAGTATTTTTCTCAATCACCATCCTCTACTTTTGTTGATCCAGTTTCACTTCGAGTTCTAGTAGATTATATAGGGTATACACTGGGTCATTTGACCATGGTTGGAATAGAATCCTAGACTGAACCATCTATTTCAGCTGTGACAACATCTACTATTGCTTCATCTTCGATGTTTTGTCCATTGAATTCATCCATGTCATCATATGGAATCCTATCTCTTTCCTCCTTTATAAGTATTGAATGGCTTGATCCTTTATTCACATCTTCAGTGCAATATCAAGCTGATCCCATCAGTTATTCTCCTTGGTGGTTGGTGATACCACAAAAATTACCCTCGAAAATTCCAAAATTAAATGAAAACCTTGGAGAAGACCCATCAACGCATGTTATAACTTATCACTTGTGGTGCTCATTAAAATCCTTAAATGATGACTCCGTTAGACTGCGTCTTTTCCAACACACACTCACTAGTCCAACTGCACAATGAGGATGGTTCTTTTACTCTGTCAACCTTGTTAAAAAATGAAACAGGTTAAGAGGATGGTTCTTTTCCTGTGTCAACCTCGTTAAAAAATGAAATAGGTTCCCATGAGGATAGTCATTTTTACTATGTCAACCTCATTAAAAAATGAAACATATTTTTTAGGATGGTTCTTTTACTGTGTCAACCTTGTTAAAGAAATGAAACGCGCCATGCGCATAGTTATTTTCCTGTGTCAAGCTCATTAAAAAATGAAACAAATCCTCCCCTATAATGAACCTTCATTCCATTCAGCTATTGGTAACCAGTAATATACTCAGTTGAATGAAATGAAGCTTGGGGGGAATCTGCTCTTGCAAGGGGCATTCAAAACATTCTTACCAATTGCACCTGATCAATTGTTGAAGTTAGGGGGCAAAAACAAGTTCAGAGCTCCGAAGTGCAAATGGTAACTTTCAAATGGTAAAAATGAATAGTAAAAATATTTTAATTAGTCATTTGATTATTTGAAAAACATATTTATTGCTGTGACTATGGTTTTATTATATTTTTATCATGAAACAGGTATTTTTAATCCATTTGATGTTGTTCTCAACAGGTTTTACAATTGATGAGAAGATTAGTCATGCAGATTTATTTTAAGAATGATTTGACCACAAAGCATACTTTTATTCTTATTTTTTGAGCTTTGTTAAAAATTAAAAAGGACTTGAAGTGCACTTTTATCTCTTTTTCGAGCTTCGATAATAGTGAAAAAGGAACCCTTGGGGTCTTCTTTTATCTCTTTTCCAACTCCGATAATGTGAAAATATTTCCGAGCACTTGTCTTTTTGAGCTTGTAAAAGTAAATGACTTGATATCTACTAAGTATAAGTTTAACCCTTTTCTGGACTGAGATAGATTATTTACGAAAAAGGAATGCCTTAGTCGAACATGGCTAGGAGGTTCTTTTAGATATTATTTTACACTTTTTCGGATCTGAGCGACAACTTTACAAAAAAATACTTATGGATTTTTCTTTCATCCTTTTTTTCAAACACTAAATACAAAAAAGGACCGAGTTTTCATTATCTTTAGGCTCATTAAAACATAAAATAGTGATAGGCTTGTCGATCATGGTAAGAATCGAGTTTCATTCATCACTAGACTCGTTAAATTATTAAATAGTCATACATTATTCACCCGAAGGGTTGAATTATAGATCAAGCGTATGTTATCCTCCTCAAGCTTGTTAACAAATAAAGAGGTACTGGTCGACAAATGACTGGGGAAAATTTGGGAAAATGAACAGAAATGTTTACGGTAGTAGGTCGCTCTTGAACATGGCACATCACTCCATCACTGTGACTGTTTGGGTTGGGTAATATTCTTAATGGTTAATTCATACCTATGGTTCATCATACCTTCAGTTTGGTTTTGGGTCAGTGCTTCCAACTCATCTCAGTGTCACCGATATGTTCAAGAGAAGTCATCCAGGGAATACTCATCTTTCTCCAATACTCATAGACCTTCATTCTCATGACAATCATCCCTGAAAATTGCTATATCAAGTCATACTTTGTCTTTGAAATCAGTAACTCCCATTTCACAATAAAGTAGCTTCCTGTCAACGAAAAATCACCATCCAAGAAGTTTACTTAGAAACATCATATTCCAGTACCATGAGGCTTGTTACAACATTGACAAGATCCTCGCTTCCGGACTTTTGACCGAAATATTTTGTTTGGCCTTCAACATCAAATCATATATTCATGCCTTAAGAGATGTACTACAGTACCTTGAGGGCCATTGACATTAATGGTGGTTATCTAGCATTTGATAACATCTCACTCATGGGCTGGTAATCAGACGATGTCTTACCATGTTTGACTACAAATCATATATTCGCATGGCTAGACTTGTACCAGAACGATCGAGTGAATGAGATAAGAAGACCCCAGATCTAGTTTCAACCATCCAAGCTATGATTTTAGGATTGTTGTACACTTCATTTGTATGGTGACCTTACATACAGATCGTCATCCAAACATGGGCCTATATCTATAGGCATGTCTATATTGGGCAACATTCCAATGTAGACGACTTTCTGCACTATGTACATGTTATTAGATAGTTTATGTGCTGAAAATGGGAATGCATTCCCTTAGTAACTCGTGATCGAGAGGATATAACATGATGTAATGTATTGTAATATTGATTCATGTTGCCACTCCATTTCAGTTCCAGCCCATCACAGTGTAAAGCATCTCATTCAAAAATTACTGTTATTATTATTATGACCTCATTCTTTAGGGGTAAATTTTTTATAGGTCAATTTTGGCACCATTCCCAATGACCTGGTTAAACTGGACATCATCCCCATAACCAATGAATAGGGTATATCATCCTCTATCATTTTAGTTTCTACATGCCCTAAGAAAAATAACAAGAACAAATCATCCATGACTTCCATTGCAAGGTTTCAAGATTTTAAATACATGTTATATCACCTACGAGCTCACCAACATAGTCTCTCAAGGGACTAATTGCTTTGCATATGCAGCTACCTCCATTCAAGGGTGCTCTGCAAAGCACTTCCCAACACTCAAGGGTGCGTTGGTCAATTAGGAGATGAATTATCATTGTTCTGGAATCTTCACATGGTCAGTGCCTTATAAAAGAGTGCATATGTGTAAAAATTCGAATCCATGTGTCCATTCAACACCTCTGATCTTGGGAACATGTATTTCCTATTATTAGAAATTCATTTATTATGAAACAACATTTATCTCATTAATAAATTGAGCACATATCCTAGTGCTTGAGAAGGAAGAAATTTGGTAGAGAAATGATGTTGGAATCTCAATTGAGGGTTTTATTTGAGTGATATGTTGTTGGAGAGATGTTCAATGTGGTGAGGCTGGGATGATGCTGGAGTTGGTGACATCAAATCAATCACTAGTTGTAACCTCCCCTTCTATCCATTAATAAATATTATTGCTTACTTTCCCACATATGTAGCTGTATAAGCTTTTGTCTTTCATATTATGGATTCTTATCTAATGTATATGTTTCATGTTTCATTGATTTAATTGATTAAATTGAATAGCCATCTGTATATTGCAATCTCTTTGATGTTTAGTGTTTATAATTGCAGGAACTAATCTTGTGATCAAGCTCAGATTGGAAGCTACAGCAAGAGTGACAAAAGGAGAATAGAAAACGCTTGGACTCCAAGTAAGTTTCTTAATATATTATGTGTGTCTATTTAATGATATGAAAAGTATCTACAAAGTCTTTGACCTGTTGTTCTAAATGCATTACACCACATTTAGGGAATGTGTTTTATCCATAATCCATAATTCCGCATAATATTTAGGTAAATCATTCCATTAATATAACCTCGGGGGTGTCGCTACCCAAAATACTGATTTATAAACATGTTTTTTAGGAGAATGTTGAAATTAAGAGACATATTCAAGAGTTGTTGTATAAATGGAAAATCAAGGCAAGTTCATCACCCTATGGGAGCCTAATCGTGTTGGTATAGAAGAAATATGACAACTAGAGAGTTTGTATTGACTATTAAGCGTTGAATAAGATCATCGTCCAGAATAGGTATCCAATCCCATGGATTGATGACCTTCTGGACCAACTCAAGGGGGAAAAATATTTTAGAAAGATTAATTTGAAATTCAGTTATCACCAGGTGTCAATCTGTTATTTCCCTATAATACTAGTGTTTCCCCTTGTTGTTATTAGTGTAGCCCCATTATTGTTATTGTTGTTCCCATGTAGTCCCCATATTACCATTATTATTCCCATGTATTCCCCATATTGTTATTATTGTTCCCCATAGGTGTAGACCCATTATTGTTATTGTTCTTCCCATGTGTTCCACATATTGTTATATTGTGACCCCTGAGACTCCTATATATAGAAGGTATGTTTTTTCATTTGTATAATCCAACAATTGTTCATTTATGTAATATAAAGGAGTTTTCCCCCTCGAAGAGGATTATTTCTTAGTCATTGATCTATCTTTTCTTCTAGTTGTGAGCTGGTTTCATAACATTTGGTATCAAAGCTTTGGATTCTAGGGTTTCACTTATTCAAACAGGTCATCTTGGAATTTTCGCTAAAACGTTTCTTCTATGAGGCTTCAGAAGTTAAAATTTTGTCCACGTGGAGCCAAAATCATGATGAAATTTTTGTAAAAAATTCAGACCATGGTTCGCAAAATTTCCAAAGATATGATATGTGGAAGTTAGGGTTTTTGTAGGGTCCAAATTTCATCTCAAACATGTGACCAAAGGAAAATCATCATAACTTTAATTTCTGACATCAGATTGGAATTATGTAAAAAGTGACGAGAATTTAACAGACTTCAATATCTTTTGTATCGATTTAAGATCCGAAGGTAGAAACAGTGACATGTGGCATGTCATACAAGTTCACTCTACTGAAATAGTCCATAATTAGGTCATTGTGGGAGATCGGGCATAACTTTGTCTTTAAGAATCAAATTTAGGTCTCACTTGTGGGATTGGAAATAAGACTCAGAGGGATACTACAAGATAAAATTTAAAATATTGGGGATCCAAATTCACAGAGAAATGTTAGGTTTAATATCAAGCTCCTCAAAAAAAAAAAAAATTGTGTGTGTGTGTGTGTGTGTTTTAAATTGCATCTTTTGTTTAAAAAATCAGTTTGAAGTGATTCCAAAGGCATATTGAAGCATTGATATAAGTATTGGGTTCTATAATTCCTCTCAAAAATAATTCCACACCCATTAAGCCCTCAAAAATATCTACTATGTTGCATGCAGAGGAAGAAGTGCAACATGATATATCAAAATTACGAGACCAAGTGAAAAAATGTCGCTTTCGCAAAAAGAAACCAAAAATGAAATGGAAGCTAAAATGGATGGTTTGAAGAAAGGAATGGAAGCTAAGATCTATGCTATAGAATAAAAATTTAAATAAAACATGGAAGACATGAAGAATTATCTAAAAGAAGACATGGAAGGTTTGAAAAAGTTGCTACAAGAAATGATTCCTAATGGCGAAAAGGTAGTAGATGAAACTAATGATGATAGAAAAATAAATTTTAATCATGATTTCATAGAACCTAATGTTGGATTTAAGACCTGCCATATTCCAAATATTGATATGAGGAAGTTTGATGGCAAGGATCTGATAACATAGATACTACAGATGGAGCAATATTTTGATTTATAGAATGTGCAAAACACACGAAAGATACGCATTGCAACTTATATTTAGAACCCAATAAATATGTATGGTATAGATTTATTTGTTCTTGTAAATGAATTGTCTCTTGGTCATTTTTTACAGAGGAAATGATAGCACATTATGAGGATACAAAGAGCAATGCCTTTCTTTAGCCAATTGATAAATCTCGAACAAAAGGGTTCAATGGCAGAGCACATTGAGGACTTCCAAAAATTAAATATCAGGGTAGAAAATATTCCAAAGGAGCATATGATTGATGTCTTCATAGGGACTTTAAAGGATAAAATCCAACATGAGGTTTGCCTTTGGGAACCTGATTCATTTGAGAAGGCATTCAGGGTGGAAAGAAAATTTGAAAGAAAAATTATGGCAACAAGGAAGTCTACCAATCACAACTATAAATATGGAAATGTTTCTACTACTATCCTTCCACAACCTACAAGGTTGACAACATAAAAATTAGAGGAAAAAGGAGAAAAATTTATTTGTTATAGTTGTGATAAAAAATACACTAAAGGTCATAAGTGTGTTGAGAATAAATTAATTTACATAGATTGTGAAGAGGAGGAAGAAAAGTAACAAGAAAATTAAAAAGAAAAGGATAAACACCAGGAACCAACCCTAGAGAAAGAATAAATGAATCCGACAAGATCTTTTGGTGCATTGGAAGGAATTACCACTCATCAAACTCTCAAGATAGAAAGACATAACAAGAAGAAAAACATAATAGTGTTGATTGATTCGAGTAGTGCCCATAATTTTATTCATTATAAGATAGCCAAGGAATTTAATTTCTTCCTATATCCAGCACGCGAGTGTCAAGTGATGGTTTCAAATGGAGGAATTATAATTTTCTCTGGAAAGTGCCATAATATCAAGCTAACCATGGGGGAATATGTATTGAATTTTCCAATGATTTATATTCTAATGGGTGGTGTTGATGTTATACTAGGAGTCCAATGGTTAAAATCCTTGGGGACTATAGCTTTTAATTTTCAATAGATTTTCTTGAATTTGTTTTGGGAAGGAAAGGAAGTTGAATTACAGGGTATTGCAGGGAAACCAGGAAAGATAATCATTTCTAATGTCATGAAAAAGCTTCTAAAGAAATAAAAACAAGGCGTAATTGCACAATTATGCTGACTACAGGTTCATGCAGTGGAATATCACATCGAGAATCAACAACAAGTTCTCCAAATCTTAAAGGATAACCTCACTTTGACAGATAATCGAATGAAGAAACAAGAAAATCAACATCGCAAAAAAATAATTTTTGATGTAGGAGACTAGGTATTTTTATAGCTGCAACCATACAAACAATTGTTCGTCAAGAAATCTAAGAATGATAATAAACTATCACCAAAGTATTATGATCCTTAAAAGGTGTTGCAAAATAATGGTAATATGGCATAAAAATTGGAGCTTCTGGAATCTTCCCGAGTGCGCCCAGTTTTTCATGTTTCATGCTTAAAGAAGGTTATATATGACAAACTCCCAGCTCAAAAAATATTTCCAGAACTTGACGAGGAAGGAAAAATCATTTTGGAACCTAAATAAATCATGGAAAAAAGAACTCGACAACTATGAAATCGATCAATTTCGAAGTATCTCATCAAGTGGAAGAACTTACTAGTTAAATATTCCTCATGGGAGGATGAGAATTTTTATACAAAAGCATCCAGAACTACTCAAACATTGATGAAAACACTTTTTTGAAGGAGAGGGGCATATTAGGTCCCTATAATAATAGTGCAACCCATAATTATTATTAGTGTATCCCCATTATTGTTATTGGTGTTCCCATGTAGTCCCCATATTGTTATTATTAAGCCCCATAGGTGTAGCCCCATTATTTTTATTGTTTTGCCCATGTGGACCCCATATTGTTATATTATGATCCCTTAGACTCCTATATATAGAAGGTTGGTTTTGTCATTTGTATCACCCAAGAATTGTTCATTTATCTAATTTAAAGGAGGTTTCCCCCTCAAAGAGTTTTATTTCTAAGTCATTGATCTATCTTTTCTTCTATTTGTGAGATGGTTTCATAACACAATAAAACCCTCTTATGTGTGGAAGACCACATTAAAATCCAAGGAGGGCCTTTCCGAATGGTTTGTCATTCCTTTCGAGTTGACAAATTCCTTGCAAACTTCATGAGGTTGATGGATGACATCTTTTAGACCTTCACCAACTCATTCATGGTAGTGTATTTGGATGATATCCTAATCTTCAACCAGAGATGGGAAGAACACCTACACCATATTCTATAGATTGTCCAAACCCTGTGACAACACAAGTTGTGTGCCAATTTAGAGAAATGCACTTTTTGCATGAACTAGGTTCGATATCTAGGGTACAACATTGATGAGTGGGGTGTGCATGTCGACACGGCGAAGATAAATTTATTCAAGACAGGCCAGCCCCAACCACTCTAACATAGCTCTGTATCTTTCTGAGTCTTGCCAATATCTACCACATGTTCATGTTGAGTTTATCTCATATCACTTTTCCTCTGAGTCAAGATACTAAGGGTAGAGGGAAATCAAAGTTATTTTGGTATGAATCCCAACAGAAGACACTTTCCAAGTTGAAGCATCGCCTTTGCTCTGTACCGGTTTACACGTTATCATACCTGTAACAACCATTTGAAATTGAGAAAAATGCCTCCGATTATGCCATTGACACGGTTCTTACTTATCAGGGGAATCCAGTGGCATATCATAGTGAGACACTTTTAGACACAGTCCAAAAATATCTCGCCTATGAAAAAGAGATGTATTCCACTGTGCAGGTTTGTCGAAAATGGAATCATTAAATTCTAGGGAAGGAAATGGTCATCCACACAGACCACCGACCCCTGTAGTTCATACCAACATAAGGAAAGTTGTAGAATTATCACCATCGGAAATGGTCCACATACCTGCAAAAATTCCATTTGATTATTAATTATAAGAATTTCAACACAAATAATGTTACAAACTACCTCAATCAATCATTGGTAATGGTCCTAACGACTATGCTCGACTCTTGTAGACACGAGACTTTGGGATCATCACATTCAAAAACACATACTAGAAGCTCCCAGAAGGCAAGAAAGTTCCATATTTCCACCTCGAGGGCACCTTGTTATCCCACTTTGGATACCTTTGTGTTCCTTCAAGCAAGCATTCCAAGATGATTTGGGAGGAAAACTAGAGTTAGGTCGCTAGACATTTCAGAGTAGAGAAAATAGTGGCAGTGTTGTAGAAGTATTTTTATTGGCCGGACCTTTGACGGGATGCTGGGAAGTACATCAAATCATGCACTTCATGTGGAATTGTCAGACTGACAATCAAGAAGCAAGGCCTATATACTCCTCTACCTACTCCTAGTCAACCTTGGGAATTTATCTGAAAGTACTATACTATTTTTTTTGTAATAAGTGTCTTTTCAGTTTATAAACATGTGCATACTTGTCTCTTAATTTTGCTTAAGGATTGAGGATTTTAGCCATGAATTATAGATGATTTTAGTAATTTAGAAGCATTAAATAAGCACAAAATACACTGAAAAATAGTTCAAAATTGAGAAATAAGTCACCACATAACAGTTACACAGTAGGCATGATGAATCAGTTCACCCCTCCTGGGATACATCTGCTGGTCCAACACCCAATGGCATGTCCATATTTCATTATTCTCAAAATTTTGCAAATAAATGTAGTTATGGGCCTCTAATGGATGTTTTCTCTCCCCCAATGGCTCCAAAATGCTCCAATTAGTCTATATTGACTCTTCATTCACCCAGAATGGGCCAAAATTGAGTCTCCAACTCATTTTCACAGTAACACCTAGAAAATCTCCACTAATTGTGGAGAACTCCACTTAACTGCAGTTAGTTTAGCCAAATTTGTACAAAAATAGTGTGCGCTCTAAACCCTTCCCAAATTTAACCGTTATAATAAATTTTATGGGTAGGGGTGGCCACATGCACACCCCTAACCCCAGTCTGACTGTAATGGTCGGCGGAACCACGATGTAACCATAGCACAAACCCCAATGGTTAGGCGGAACTCCATTTTATGTTGCTGACCGTGTGGAGAAATTAAGTGTGACCACAACATGTGATAAGGTTGAAGAGTGTTAAATGTTGCAGAGACTACAAGATATTTTAAACCATCAGTTGTAACTGCATGGAACATTGCCATGTAACAAGGCATAACATTAAACTGCGGAATTTTTTGGTTGGTGGATAATGGTTGGGGATTGCAATAATTGTCTGCAATGTGACCATGAACTATGGGACCACTAGCGGGTTGGGACCACCGGGGGTCCAAACCCCCAAAACATTTTTCAATATAATTCAAATAGAACCCGTGACATAGTATGGTTAAGTACTAATTCACAACGTGGGTGGTGTGGCGGGTGGTTGTTCTGTCGGAGGTCGTGAGGTCGAGCCCTATGGACCTCCATAAAATTTTAATGGACCTCTCTGGGGACACCTAGCAGCCTCAAGGCTGGCCATGTGTCACCCCTCCATTGGCTCTCATACCATAATGTACAACTCATCCACAAATTATATCGTGCCACTTGTCAGCCTAAGATTGGCTTTGAGGAAAGAAATATTCCTAAGAATATTCCTTTTGTTGATTGTGAATCCTCCATGCTGACTGGGCATCCTAGTCAACCCTGTTGCAAAATTTAACTGTTTGGGAATTCGATTATAACATGAGATCTCCCTCATACGACATCGATTTTTCGAACCATTTGTGGCACTAGAATCAGGAAGACGGGATATATGCAACCATCATGTTTTCAAACCAATCCGTAACTTTCAATTTTGAGCGAAATTTATGAACTCCTGATCACTCCTCCCCATTGGGAAGCTTTCGGACCCCAAAAGACTTGATTATCTATTCAGTATATGAGGGTAAAGATCCCTCACCTTTCTAACCTCTAGCCACTTTTCCTTCCTTGGTTTAGTGCCTTTGAGCCCAACTCGAAGGTAGTCAAAACTTCCCCTCTTGGATGCTCTTGTCCTCTTGTCAATAATTGTATCTTCCTTGAGCTCATCCAGAAATTGTGGCGAGAAATATTCAATAGAAGGCAGCTGCAGATCAATTCCTTGATCATCGATCAAGGGTGGCTCATACAAACGTCAGTTTTCAACATTAACAACTGAATACATTTGCATATATGAAGGCAGCTTAAGTTGAAATGCATTGTTACCAACTTTCTTTATGATCTTGAATGGACCATAGCGAATGGGTTTCAGCTTTTTATCTTCTCCATGCATTCTTTCTTTGCTAATGTGCAACCATACCTCATCTCCCTCTTGAAACTTGTGATCAAATCTATGTTTGCCATGCCTCTCCTTATATTTTCTTTGACTTTTCTCAAGTTGTTCTTGAAATTGATGGTGTATATAATCTGAATTTGTTCAATAAACTTTTGAGCCTTTTCAATATCACTATGGCCATCAATTGTAACATCCTTCTCAAAGATGAAATTTAATGGCAATTTTGGAAAATACCCAAAGCATACTTCAAAAGGTGATGTTTGAGTTGAAGAGTGCTTTGGGCGGTTGTAAGCATGCTCAATGTAATGTATTTTCTCATCCCAAAACTTAGGATGTTCTCTACAATATCTTCTTAATAGATTCACAACGGTTTTGTTCACCACCTAGGTTTGTCCATCAGTTTGCTAATGAAAAGCATTACTCGTTTTCAACTTTGTGTCCATCATACTCCAAAGATTGGACCAAAAATTCCCAATGAACTTGGAATCCTTGTCACTAACAATAGAAGTTGGTAATCCATAATGAACCCATACATGTTGAAAATAAAGTTCAGCATTTTGTTCAGCAATGATGGTTTTCTTACATGGCATAAGTATACACATTTTACTGAATCTATCCACAACTACATAAAGATAATCATGTTATTTTCTTGACATAGGTAGACCTCCAAAAAAATCCACGGAGACACTCTCCCATGGTCGTGATGGTACATGTAGTGGCGTGTACAACCCAAGCTTCCCATTAGTTGGTAATCCATAATGAACCCATACATGTTAAAAATAAAGTTCATCATTTTGTTCAACAGTGACAGTTTTCTTACATGGCATAAGTATACACATTTTAATGAATCTATCCACAACTACATAAAGATAATTATGTTATTTTAATGACATAGGTAGACCTCCAAAAAACTCCATGGATACACTCTCCCATGGCCTTGATGGTACAGGTGGTGGCGTGTACAACCCAAGCTTCCTATTACTAGGCTTACTTGTTGCACACATAGAACAACCTCTTATAAAATGTGGCACACTATCTACCATGCAAGGCCAATAGAAATACCTTTGTAGATGCACCACTGTTTTTCTTACCCCAAAGTGTCCAACAATAAGAGATGAATGAGCTTATCTCATGACACTTAGCCTCTCTCCTTGTGGTATACACAGATTGCCCAAATGAAACAGAAATTTTTTATGCATGTGACAATATTTTTCTTCAACTTGATTCCCTTCACTCAAACTAGCATACAAATCTTGAAAATCAACATCATGTGCATATTGTTCTATGTAACTCTCATGTACAATAGAATAATTTTTTAGTAAAGTAGATGCACTAATGATTGGTCTTGAAAGCATATCAGCAACTCTATTGAGAATACATTTCTTATATCTTACAACCAATTGAAACTATTGAAGAAATACCATCCACCTACAATGTCTTGATTGCTGCAATTTTGTTTTTGACTGTAATTATTGTAATGGTTGGTGATAGATATGCACAATCCTCTCTTTACCCATCAAGTAGTGTTTCCACTTCTTGATGCTTTGTACCAAGGTATATAGTTCTTTGTCATGTAGGATAATTAGTTACAACACCATTGAATGTTTTATAATGAAAAGAGATAGGTTTACAAAAGAACTGCGCCCATGGCATAATCAGTAGCATTAGTTTGTATCTCGAATGGTCGTCTCAAATTCGGTAATGCAAGGACTGGAGCTGAACTGATCTTGTATTTTAGAGCTTAGAAAGCTTGTTGTTGTTTTCCTCCCCATTGGAAGCCTTGTTACACTAAAATTATCACCATGATGTTTTACTGTCTATATGGGTTCATCATTACTCATAAACTACTCCCTTACAAGTCTACGAACATCAAGTTCCTAAAACGAAGCCTTGAAATTGAGAGAAAAGCTTATAAAAGTCATAAAAATACTTGTACCACACTTTCTCTTAGTATTACCTACGGTGATGTTTGGTCTCAATCTAGTCTCCTAAACTGAGCTCATTTAATTGTCAACCAGGATTTGTAAACTGCTGAAGTGAAGTGTACTGTATGTACCTAGGTGCTTGTTTCTTAATGCGTTGTGTGTAGTGTTTTGTGATGTTTTTGGTCTTTTGGTGGTTTTATGTTTACAAGGAAAATGCCTAGAAAGCTAATGGAAGGAAGCTAATGATTAAAACAGAGTGAGACCTAATTGATTGATGACAAATGACTGATACAAATGCAATTGCAAACACTGAAGTAGAATCAAATCTAAACTATGACTAAGAAAAAACAAAGCTTGATAATGACTTTTAAGGAAATGACTAAAAACATAGACTCAACTTGAGAAATGATCAACTAAACATGCAAATTTTCCTAACTAAACAGTTCAAACAACTAATTTATAATGATGCAGCATTTTATCCTTGGTTAGAGATTTGTTGAAGTATGTTTGGAATAAAACATTGATATCATCATAAGATCTTCTATTCTAGGACTAGTTTTCTAACTCTATTCTGCAATTCAATTGAATGTCACAAAACCTTACTCAAGAGTTATTGATTTCTTTTCAAAGTAGTCTTTTGAGAGAGGGCTCTGTTTATGAAATGATAAGGAAATTGCAGAGGTACTTCAGGCCTTAAAATGATATTGTCTTCTGTTCATATGGTGATGAATCAATTATGGATTTTAGAACAAGAAGAGGTTTGTAAATAATGAAGGTTGTTTTGTTAATCTTAACAACTGAAGTAATCTAATGTGCAGTGAATGACAACTGAATGTTGAGTGCAAATGCAATGAGTTGAACTACAACCAAACCTAAGATGTCACTAGCCTAAAACAGTGTTAAACTACAAGTCATTATCAAACCCAAAACAAAACAACTGAACATGAATTAAGTGCAATGAAACTCCAGAGTATCCTAACTATACTATCATGCATTATTCTATGAAATTATACAGTCTGTTTGTCCATCATTGTTGATATTTTGGGAGAGTTCCTTCTTTTGGAAGGGTTAGAACAATTCTGACTGTGTAATTGAGTGCAAATGCAAACATAAAGGACTGAAAGCAGTGAAAAACTAAGATATCATATCCATATCCTACTCGTCATTATGATGTTTTGGCCAAGCGTTTAAGAGCAAGAACAAAGATGGTACTTAGTGCAAACACACAACTAAATCATTCATTATCACGGTCATGTCTTGAACATCTTAATAGTTTCTTGGAAGAGTTTCTTCTTGTGGAAGAGTGATTAGAACAAGTGTAACTGTGATAATGAACAACAAAAACTACAACTAAATACTACAATACTATAGCCTTTTCCCATTCATCATTATAATCTTTTGGAAGAGCTTCTTCTTGTGGAAGAGTTTCTTCTTGTGGAAGAGTTAGAATGAGTATAACTACAGTAGCTAATTAAAAACAACTATGAATTCAACTTCAAATCCTACAATACTATAGCTATTTCCCATTCATCATTATAATGTTTTGGAAGAGCTTCTTCTTGTGGAAGAGTTAGAATGAGTAAACTACAGTAGCTAATTAAAACAACTACTAATTCAAATTCAAAAACGTAAAGGCAGCTAGAATACTTATCTAATTTACGCAAATAAATCCGTGCAAGAGGCAGGGGCCCTCTACCACCTGATGGAATTCAACTCCAAATTAAATCAACGCTTTCAAAACAACACTGTCTGCTTCATTAAAGATGAAATAACTTGAACATAGCACTCTGCGTCTTCAGAAATGTAGCACAGAATCTAAGCAAAATCTAGCATAAAATCTAACATCAAATCTAACATAAAATCTAACATAGCTCTCGGTTTCCCAAGTGTTTATATAGCAAATGCACATAACAAGACTTGCAACAATTTCAGGAACACTGTCTTTCCTTATCGGAATCACATTAGGACTCTTGAAGTGGCCGCGTGAAGAGGAAAAAGACATCTGGACTGAGACAGTCCTAATAGAAGTCTTCTTTCCTAAATGTGTTCCCACGTTCCAAAACCGTACCCAGAATTCGTTTCTTCCTCCATGATGAGCAACGAACCATGTAGACATGACGTGGATTATTCCCATATGCGGTTTTTATTGAGAGGCCACCTGGAACATACCCAAATGTGAAGACAGCTGCAGAATCGCCAGTTAGCTACGGAATGTCTGCATTCTGCAGCTAGTTCCGGTCAAAATGCTTTACAATGGCAAAAATCACAAAACTTAGCAAGTCAGTCATGTAAATCATTCTAAAAGTAATTTTAACTATATTCATTGATCAATTGGGTCTAAGATAGCAATGGACAAGGGAAAATGAGGTAAAATGAGATGAAAGAAAGCACAATTTTGAGGCTCAACATACCCCCACTGCTGACTCCTTGCATGTCCTCATGCAAATTATCCTATGAACTCAGAGGCTTCTGCAAGAACATCTAATCCTCTCCTTCTCCTTTGTCTACAAGCTAGAGATATTCTGGGTTTTCTGATAACAAGTTTGAACCTTAGGTTGGTGAGTGCCTTGATTAGCTTCTTGTTCCTTTTCTTCAACTTTTCATTTGTCTTCTCCACTTTGTCTATATGTAGGGATAAGGTTGAGTTCATATCAGTTTTGAGCTTGACTTGATCTTTGAGAATTTCATTCTCATTTCTGATGTGTCTATTGAGTAATTCCAACTCATACCTATCCCTTCTTAATACATCTATTTCAGACAGTGGAGGACTGGGGGTTCTCTCACTGCTTTCTGAAGCTCTCCTCTCCAAAGTTTCCACATAGTCATAAATTTCCTGTTGAGCAGGGTCAATTTCAGGGGTTCCTTCATTAAAATCCTCTTCAACATCTTCTTCAATGGATGTTTCTTCATCTTCTATATTGATTACCCCTGTTTGTTTGATTAGTGTTTTCTTCAGTTTCCCCTTTAGTCTTTGGCTTCTTCTAGGCTGAGAAGATCCCTCTCCTTTCTTCATGGCAGATTTCCTGATTACCTTTTCTTCCTTAAGCTGTCTCTTGATTTGAGTCAACTTTTCTAAAATGATTTCCTCACTGCTCTCTTGGACTGTTTTTGTCAATTTCAACTTTTGAGGCCCTCCATTTCCTACTTCTCCTTGTAGGCTGTGGTTCTGGTGAGGGTTCTTTTGGCTCTTCAAAATGATTTCTTATCAAGAAATCGTCCCATGTATCATTTGTTTTAGCTAGATGGTGTTCAATCAAAATTTTGACCAAACCATGATGATATAGGGTTGTCTCTAAAAATTTAAGCCTTCTTTGAACACAGGAAGCCATCTTCTTTAGACTTTGAAGCAAGAAATATGGTAGTTTTAAGTCTTCCCCTAGAAAATGCATTATCAGTCTAACGTGGTAGACATAAAATGTTCCATATCTACCCTCACATGTAATAAATTTTTGTAGAAGAAGTAGTATGTTTCTCCATTTATTTTTCAATGCAGAACTGAGAATTCCTTTCTTAAAGACAGTGACATCCATACCTGGTGATTTTAAAATTTGCTTCCAAGATTCATTGTGGAATTCTCTATTTTTGAACCATCTCTCTCCAGTTCTGAGCAACCCTGTAGCTTCTGCAATGAAAACTTCAGTGACAGTAAATTTGACATTTCCCACTTCAACTTCGGTTCCTTGAAATGATCTTGCAAATGTTTTAGTGACTTCCTTGTGGAAGCCATTAAATTTCTCCAAAAATTGAAGCCATCCTATTTGTTGTAACATTTCTTTGCATTGAGGGTAGCCTTCTAAATATTTTGAACCCACTGGTTCAGTTCTTACAATGAAACCCATGATTGCTTCCTTAATGTTCAAATTAACACTCTTCTACCCACAAAAATAATGACTTTCACCTTCGAATTGAAATGGCTTCAAGTTCTTCATGAAAATGGCTTCAAACTTTGGAATGACATACCTCTGATTGATAGTGATAAATGTCTTCAAACTTCGAGCTGATATACCCCTGGTTGATAATGAAAACAACTTCAAAACTTCGGGCTGATATGCCTCTGTTGACAATTGAACTTTGGACTGATATGCCTCCGTTTTACAGTGACAAATGGTTTCAAATTTCCCACACTACTATACCTCTGTCTATTGGTGGCAAATAGCTTCAAATTCCAATACTACTATATCTCTGTCTCTTGGTAACAAATGGCTTCAAATTCTTCAATGCTATACCTCTATCTCCCGGTGACAAATGACTTCAAATTCTTCTCTGCTATACCTCTATGTTTATAGTGATAATGCTCATTCTCTGCCCACAGTGATACTTTGTCTGCCCACGGAATCAAATGGCTTCAAATTCTCACGCTGCTACACCTCTGAATTTACCCTTTTGCTCTGCTCTGCATTTACAATGCTAATGATCAATGCTATTCAAACTGATATCCTTTTGCTCTCCTCTCGGTGATCAGAATATCTCTGTCTACGGAATGAAATGCCGGCTACAGAATGGAGTGATGGTAGTGGTCACGGAATGAAGTAGTGGAGTGAGGTGAAGGGAATGAATTAATGATTGAAGAGATGGCGGAGATTTTTACGACGGCAAAGAGAATCATCATTGAATGATTTGGTTAAGAGACGTGAAGAATTCAAATACCTCGACCATTTTAACTGCTTAAATGATATCGGATATGGAATTTGAATTGAGATATTTTAATCCAAAGTCTGTGGAGGGTTTATTGGTATTGATCAATAAAAATAATTAAAACAACCTTTTCGAACAATCCATAACTAAAACTATGCTAAACTTTAATGAAATGCCATTATAATTTAAACTTGTTACCTCTGCTTTTCATTTGATTTTTGTAGTCTTTGTCTTCTTTGTTCACCTTTGGAAGAGTCTTCATAATTTTCTTGATGCTTTTGATTCATGGATACACTGGGTCATTTTGTTGCAATTCTAATGTTTGCTGATTGATGCCTTCAGGGTTTGTAGCTGCGGAAAGACTGTCTGGCTGCAGAAAGGCTGATCAGCTGCAGAATGTCTGTTGAGCTGCAGAATGTTCCTGTAGAGAATTTTAATCACGGAATGGAATATTTTTGGAATATAGGTGAAATGGTTTATGGTATGAATGAAGATGGATGATGAGACATGATGTATATGAAGTGGAATGGATTCAGTTTATGAAATGGAGTGAAAGAACATAAGAACTGCCCTGCAATCCATGACATGTTTTATTCATTTACAGCAAGATATCAAATTTTGTATTTTGACATGAAAATGAGATGGATGGAGGATGGAATGAGATGAATGAAATGTGGAATGGAGTGAAATATGAATGATGGAATGAAATGGAGTATGGATGGATAAGTGAATGGAGTGAAATGAAATGACATGAATCATAAGCACTATGGATCTGAACTTATGATTTTTGTAACAGCTGCTTGTAAAAACAAAAATGGGAAAAGTTAGAGTGTCAGAGAGACTCTGATTTTCACCCTATCTTTTCTGTATAAACATGCCAATCAATGATTGGTTTTCATGCTTATACCTTTTTTTTTATTTTTTTATTTATTTATTTATTTTTTTTTTTTTTTTTAAAGAGAAATGCTTCAGAAAATTTAATCAAGTTGATGAAGAAGAGAGACTCTTCTTCATTAACTTCACATCATTGCTTTCTTGGAACTTCTTGACAAACTCTTCTCTTGAGAGTGGCTTGTGGTATAGCTTCAGTTTATGACCATTCACAAGAAAAGTGACCTCTTCTTCATCTATAGTTCTAATTTTTACTGCCCCATTATCAAAAATTCGAACAATTTCAATGTGTCTGAAATTTCCCTTGAAAATCCTTGAATTTTGAATAAAACAAGAGAGCCCAGTCACCCTCTTTGAATTTATTCTCTTTGATGTACTTGTCATCCCATCTAGCCCTTTGCTGTTGGACTAGACTTGTTTTCTGAACTGCATCTTGTCTGATCTCATCCAATTCATTAATTTGCTCCAGTTTATGCTTCTGTGCCTCCGTTAAATCAAGTCCTAGCTGAACTGCCATCTTGAAGGTTAGAATCTGGAACTCAATGGGAAACAAAACTTGCTTTCCATAAACAAGCTCATAAGGAGTATGGCCTATTGTGTTTCTCCATGTAGTTCTATAGGCCCACAAGGCTTCAGGAAGCCTATCTACCCAATCTCTTCTATGTAAATGAACAATCTTTGTTAGGATTCCTTCAATGACTTTATTGGTAGATTCCACTTGACCATTTGCTTGTCGGTGATAAGGAGTAGTTTTTCTATGACTGATTTTGTACTTCTCCATCATTTGCTCCACTAGCCTTGATGTAAATTGAGCTCCTTGATCTGTAACAATTTCCCTTGGGACACCAAAACAAGTAAAAATATCCTCAAAAAGAAAATTAACTACAGATGATTCATTAGCAACAAGTAATGGTTTAGCTTCTACCCATTTAGTAACATAATCAGTGCAAACTAATATATATTTCTTTTGTCTTGATGGAGGACTAATAGGTCCTACAAAATCCAAAGCCCATTTTTCAAAAGGTTCAATGTGTACCCGAGGTTGTAATGGCATCTCACCTGAAGGAGAAGGTTTCCCTACCCTTTGGCAACTGTCACACCTTTTGACATACTCCTTAGCATCTTTAAACAAGGATGGCCAATAATATCCTAGATTAAGGATCTTATAGGTTGTCCTCTTATCTGCAATGTGTCCGCCACAAGGTTCGTCATGACATGCCTTGAGAATCTCAGGCATCTCATCTTCACGAACACACCTTCTAATGATCAAATCTGGACCTGTCTTGTACAACTCATTAGCGACCCATGAATAATTTGCACTATCATTAATGATTTTTCTTTTATCTCTTGCATTCTTAATTGAAGGAAATTTTCCCGAAACTAAATAATTAGCAATATCAGCAAACCATGGAGTTTGAGTAGAGATTGCAAAAAGATATTCATCAGGAAATTGATCTTCAACCGGAGTGTCATCTTTGATATTTTGGAGTCTAGATAGGAAATCAGCCACTGTGTTTTGTTTTCCAAGCCTATCTAGAATAGTAATGTTGAATTCTTGTAAGAGTAACAACCATCTTATAACTCTGCCATTAGTGATTGATTTGTTCATTAAATATCTAATTGTAGAATGATCAGTGTGAATAAAAGTTTCATAGCCTGTTATATAGTGTCTAAATTTGTTTATGGCATGAACAACAGCTAAAAACTCTTTTTCAGTTACAGTATAGTTTAACTCTGCAGGAGTCAAATTTTTACTGATATAATAGATGGCATAGGGAATCAAATCTTTCTGTCCCAATACTGCTCCTAGAGCTGTATCGGAAGCATCTGTCGAGATATGAAAAGGTAACTTCCAGTTAGGTCCCCTTAATATAGGTGCTTCAGAAATTTTGGTTTTCAGGGTTTCAAAAGCTAACTGGAAATCAGAAGTCCACCTGAATTCACAATCTTTGGTGAGTAATTTGAAGAGAGGAGATGTTATGAATATTTTATTAAGTATTAGTTAGATATAGTTATATTAGGTTTTATTAACTGAAATGGCATGATCAAAGATCATGCCTCTTCACCAAGGGACACGTTGAGGCTATATTTAAAGCCCAGGCGATCCCTCATTGTAATAATATCTCATCTTTCATCTTTAATAATATATATTTATCAAGTTTTACCAGAGTTTTTACACTCCATTGGTATCAGAGCCATCGCTCTTGGATCTGTGTGATCATCAAGTTAAAAAAAAGTTCGAAGGAAATTTCAGAAATTTTTTTAACAAGCCGAAAGTATTCAGCATTCAATCCGAGCCATATATTGCCAGATCTGGAAGGATATTCTCTGCACAGGTTTATTACACACGTTGGGATATTATCTGTGTGTTCTATTTGCTAAGAACTTCTCCGCTGCCATTGGTATCGATTCACCCTTACGGTGGACAGCTGCATAGTTTGGACGGCTGCATAGTTTAAATCTGGACGGAACGGCTTTGTAACAGCGTTTACCCTGCACTTCCGCCAATTACCGTGAAACAGGTTACGTGTCAACAGGTTTACAGGTTTACGTATAGGTTACAACTGCAGCAAATAAATATCGTTTCGTTTTGATTAAATCATGGGTTGATTAAACTGAAAGGGCTCGTGATATTTTAAATCGTGGGTTGATTAAATTGAAAGGGGCGTGTTTTTTTAAAGCGGACGTGTCGTTTGCAAACACACGGATAGTTTCCGCGGTCAAAACGCCACACTGCACCTTCCTGTAGGTTAAGCGGACGGATTCACCACCAGCAGTGAACCATTTTTCAACGAGGTGCAGTCAACCATTTGTCAACGTGGAATTTGCGTTCATAAAATCTGCGTTTAAAAAAATTTCGTGAAACAGCGGTCGTTGTCAACGGACGACAATTCGGAACAGTGGTCGTTAACGGCATCGATATATATTAATAATCGATCAGGTTCAAACAAGCAAATAAATACATGAGTGTGAGTTCACATCTTGTCAATTAGAAAGGAAAAATGAATACAACTTGAAAAACGAGCAACGAGCACACTTTAAAAAAAAATACGACTTTTTTTATTATATAAAATATATAATATATAATTCAATTGATAATTATATATATATATTATAGTTATATAATTTATTTATATATATATTATAATTTTCATATAATAATTATATATATATAATAATTATATAATTAAATTATATATATTATATAATTTTTAATTAAAAATTATATATATATAATAATTATATAATTTAAAATAAAAATAAAAAATAAAAAAATAAAAAATTATTAATTAATTAATTAATTAAATATTAATTAATTAATTTAAAAAAAAAAAAAAAAAAGAGGAGAAACTGGCAGAAAGAGATTTTCCATCCCATACATATTCAGTATGTCTTTATCAATGATGACGATTGATCAGATAAAAAGGCAAATAGGGCTAAAACAAATGGAGGCCACAGAAAAGCTTAGCAAAGCAATGAACAATATGACAGAACTCTTCAGTAAGCTAAATGATAAAATAGATAAGTTAAGTCCGACACAATCCCCAATATCTCCCAACAGTGAACAAAATCAACAAAACAATTTCGCAGATTCGGGGAACTCAGAAGAGCATCAGGAAAAAGATGATTCCCCACATCACCATGAAGATACAGATGATTGTAAACAACAAACTGTTCCATCCCCAGAATTGAACGAAACATATGAAGCGACAAACACATCCGAAGCCACTGATATAACGACAGAAGTTGTTGAGGCCTTCAGTGATGAAGCAGATATGGTTGTTAAGAATGAAGCATTTGCTGATGAGGAGAAGTTACATCAGACAATAATTGTTGGTAACTTACCTCTAAATCTGAAAAGGAATCACAAAAAATCACCAGAAGAACAAGGAATAGATGGGAAACATGAAAAAGTATTCCAAGATCTGCCCATAAAGGTGCCTTCCAATAGGAAAAGCAAACGTCCAATAGAAGTCAAGACAGTATCCAACTCTGTCGATATCAGATCTTTTCACTGTCCACATCACCAACAGATGGAGCTCAAGAAGATGCTTCACGATCTTTTTAAAATGTGGGACGCAAGAGCTCATCACTTGAGAAAACCAGACATTCGTCAACATTGTCCATCATTACGTATGCTTTGAGGACAAAGCATCTTAAGAGAGGGGCAATGTTATGAATATTTTATTAAGTATTAGTTAGATATAGTAATATTAGGTTTTATTAACTGAAAGGGAATGATCAAAGATCATGCCTCTTCACCAAGGGACACTTTGAGGTTATATTTAAAGCCCAGGTGATCCCTCATTGTAATAATATCTCATCTTTCATCTTTAATAATATATATTTATCAAGTTTTACCAGAGTTTTTACACTCCAGGAGATGCTATTTTGGTGAAGTTTTCTATAAATCTCCGATAATACCCTGTAAATCCTAGAAAACTTCTAACATCTCTTTGACAACTTGGAATGGATAGGTTAGAAATGACTTCAACTTTTGCCTCATCAACTCTAATCCCATCCCTTGAAATGTGGTGCCCTAAAACAATACCTTCAATAAACATCATAAAACATTTTTCATGACTAAGTGAAAGGTTTGCTTCTTGACATCTTTTTAAGACTTTTTCCAAGTTTTCTAAAGCCTCTTCAAATGTGTCCCCATAAACCATGAAATCATCCATGTACACCTCTACACAGTCATGTATTAGATCCGAAAAAATTCCTAATACTGCCCTTTGGAATGTTGCAGGTGCATTGCATAATCCAAATGGAAATACTCGGTAGGCATAGGTACCCTAAGGACAGGTGAATGTGGTTTTGTATTGGTCTTCAAGGGCTACTTGGATTTGATTGTAACCACTAAACCCATCTAGGAATGAAAAGTACTTTTTGCCAGCTAATGTATATAATACTTGATCTATGAAAGGTAAAGGAAAATGGTCTTTAAGAGTAGCTTTATTCAGTTCTCGGTAGTCAACACACACCCTCCATTTTCCATTTTTCTTTGGCACAATTACCAAAGGAGAAACCCACTGACTATCTGAAATAGGATAGATAAAATTAACATTTAACAATTTTTGCAATTCTTCCTTGACAATTTCCCTAAGATTTGGATTCATCCGTCTTTGAGGCTGTCTGATTGGTTTGCAATTTGCCTCTATATAGATGTGATGAGTACAAGTCTTGGGACTTATCCATTTCATGTCAGTGTATTCCCATGCATATGTAGAAGAATGTCTCTGTAATACTTTGATTAACTCTTCTTGTTGAGATTTTTCTAGGTTCTTGTTTATGTTCAAAGTTTTGCCTGGAAAAATTTCACTTGTAGAGCTGCCAAATTTTTCCATAGAATGAAGAGACATCTGCCTAGATGACAAAAACTCAATATTGGATCCCTCTTGAAATGATTCATGTTTATGTTCTGGAGAGGATTCAAAGTTTTCTAGAGTATTCAGAATTTTATTATCTTCACTAATTTCTGAAATTGTGAAGAGTGGTTGTAAATCTTCTTCATCCTCTATCCATTGAGTGTCATCTAGATCTGTAATTGTCCTAGCTGGAGGATATAAAGTGAATCTCTTAGTTGAAATACCATCAGAAATATACATATCACCGGACCTACAACTAATAAAAGCATCAGCTGTAGCCAACCAAGGTCTTCCTAGTATAACATGATGGCCTCCTAGATTATTCTTGGGTGTTAGGATCATGAAATCCACAGGGTACTCCCAAGAGTCTAGGGACACTGGAATGTCTTCTATTACCCCATCTCGTCTGATCACAGATCTATCTGCTAATTGTAATAGTGTGGGTGTAAAGAGAAGATTAGGAAGTTTCAGTTTGTCCATGATTTGTCTACTCATGATATTTATTGCTGCTCCTAAGTCAATGAGTGTGTTTTGAATTTCAATTCCATCGATGTGAATTTTGACAACTGGATTTCCTGGGTCAAGGTACTTTGGAATAGTAATCTTACCCATCATAATATCTGCTATTTGTCCTACCAGTTGAATTTTCTTGGTTTCTCTTATTCTTTTCTATGTTGTCTTCATACTCAACTCCTTTATTGTTTTGGCTAAAATTGGGATTTCCTTGATGGCTTGCAATAATGGAATTTTAATGCAAACATTTCTCAATTCATCTAAGAAATCATAATTAGGCACCATAATCTGTTTTTCTACACCTCTATAAATTTGTAATCTTTCCGGAAAAGAAGGTATAGAAGTAGATGTGGATGGTTGCTCTAATACAGGAGTTGGATTTATTGGATCTTTTTGTTTTAGTTTTTCAATGTGTGGGTCTTGAAAGGATGTGTCTTCCTCAAGACTTTTATTCACCCGTAGAGAGTCTTCCTCAGAATTATCTTGTTCTTGTATGATCACAGAAGGTTTCCTCCTTTCAAGTATCTTTCCAGACCTAAGTTGAACATCACTAAGGTCTAGAGGAGTAATTAAATAAGTTGGAAACTGTTGACCTTCTATCATGTATGTATTATGAGGGTTTTTATTATTGGGGTTTGGTATGGGTTGAGCTGGAAATTGATTGGATTTTTGAGGGAATGGTAATGGAAGTGGTTGATTTTGATGTGGTTGGTTCTGATGATGTTGTTGAGGATTTTGTTGAAAATTTTGTTGAAGATTTTGAGGAAAATTTTGTTGAGGATTTTGAGGAAAATTTTGTTGAGAATTTTGAGGATAAAAATGTGGATATGGTGGATAGGATGGTGGATACTGATAGTATGGAGAGTATCTTCCATAGGGACTTTGTGTTCCTTGTGCCCAAGATTGAGATTGATTTTGAAATTGGGGCCAAGGTTGCTGCTAAGAATTCCAAGGTGGAGGTTGATTATACATTTGATCATGGAATCCTTGTGTCTGAGGTCCCTGCCAAGGTCTTCTAGATACAAAATTAAGAGACTCTGTGGAATATGTAGGAGTTTCTTCCTGAAAAACAGCCTTGAGACCAGGAAGAGAAGGACAATTCTTGGTCTCATGTTTCTCAGAACAAATGACACAGGTTTCTATAACTTTTACATCTAAAGGACACTCTCTTAAGGCATGTTTCTTTCTACATTTGGGACAAAAGATTGCCAAAGCATCAGATTCAGCCTTCTGCTTGTTTTGTATCTTAAGGGTGTCTATTTGTTCACTAAGACTCCCTAAGATGTCAGACTCAAAATCATCAAGCATGTGTCATATTTCTGATCTACTTACTGTCCCAGAAGCAGATTTACTTGCCCTTGCAAGAGCGGGATCTCTTGGACCTTTGACAGTTTTAGATTTCCCTCTGGAGAAGTTGATACATAACTCAGATATTTCAGGTAATGTAAGTTGTGATATATCCCCTTTTCCCATCATGTTAAGAATATCCAACCATTCATCCCTAATTGTTTTCAACAAAAGAGCTTTTAAGGTGTCTTGATCTAGATTTTCCATTTTTGCCCTTTTGATGTTGTAATTAAATATTTCCAACAAATCTTCTAAGTTTTCATCTTCTTTTTGTAACATCTTGAACACTTATTCCTTATGATTAACTGGCATACAATAATCCAAGTATCTCTCTAGAAATGCTTGTTTCATATCTTCCCATGTTCTAATAGAACTATTGATTAGACTCATAAACCACTTCAATGCTGCTCCCTTCAAAGTTGAAGGAAATAATTTCAGTTTTTGAGCATCTTGTAGGTAGTCATAAGTTCTACACAGCACTTCAAATTCGAATAAGAAAGTTTCAGGATCTTCAGTTTTAAGTCCATAGAAGTTTGGAAGGACAGAGGGTGAAATGTTTTTCATCGTTGTATTGGTTTCTTCATCAAGTATAGGGAATCCAAAAGAGCTTCCTATTCTACCTCTTCCTCCATTTGCACCTCTACCTCCTTCTCCTCTACCTCCTTCTCTACCTCCAAACAGTGTGTTTTCTCCATTAAAGACTCCTCCTCCTCCTTCTTCTGCCATGGTTGACTCTCCTGTAGAAGTAGAAAGGTTTGTGTCCCTAACAAGAGTTTGTAGATCTTCTTCTATGGCAGGTTCAGTGGATGAAGTGGAAGGTTTCTCTAATGGAATAGTTGACCTTAGATCTTCTAGAAGTCTAGGATCAATAAAGGATGGAAGATGGGTTTGAGTTGAAGGTGTACTAGCTCTGGATCTAGATGAAACAAGTGGTGTTCTAGGAATCAAACTTCTGCCTCTGATGCTTCTAAATCTTCCCCTTGAATCTCTCTCTCTACACATAAAATTGTTTTTGGATGCTAAGAAACAAAGGTTACCTAGTTTTCACTTCCCCGGCAACGACGCCAAAATGTTTGGTCTCAATCTAGTCTCCTAAACTGAGCTCATTTAATTGTCAACCAGGATTTGTAAACTGCTAAAGTGAAGTGTACTGTATGTACCTAGGTGCTTGTTTCTTAATGCGTTGTGTGTAGTGTTTTGTGATGTTTTTGGTCTTTTGTGATGATTTATGATGTTTTTGGTCTTTTGGTGATTTTATGTTCACAAGAAAGATGACTAGAAAACTGATGGAAGGAAGCTAATGATTAAAAACAGAGTGAGACCTAATTGATTGATGACAAATGACAAATGCAATTGCAAACACTGAAGTAGAATCAAATCTAAACTATGACTAAGCAAAAACAAAGCTTGATAATGATTTTTAAGGAAATGATTAAAAACATAGACTCAACTTGAGAAATGATCAACTAAACATGAAAATTTTCCTAACTAAACAGTTCAAACAACTAATTTATAATGATGCAGCATTTTATCCTTGGTTAGAGATTTGTTGAAGTATGTTTGGAATAAAACATTGATATCATCATAAGATCTTCTATTCTAGGACTAGTTTTCTAACTCTATTATGCAATTCAATTGAATGTCACAAAACCTTACTCAAGAGTTATTGATTTCTTTTCAAAGTAGTCTTTTGAGGGAAAGCTATGTTTATGAAATGATGAGGAAATTGCAGAAGTACTTCAGGCCTTAAAGTGATATGGTCTTCTGTTCATGTAGTGATGAGTCAATTATGAATTTTAGAACAAGAAGAGATTTGTGAATAATGAAGGCTGTTTTGTTAATCTTAACAACTAAAGTAATCTAGTATGCAGTGACTGTCAACTGAATATGGAGTGCAAATGCAATGAATTGAGCTACAACCAAACCTAAAATGTCACTAGCCTAAAACAGTGTTAAACTACAAGTCATCATCAAACTCAAAACAAAGTAACTGAACATGAATTAAGTGCAATGAAACTCCGGAGTATCCTAACTATACTATCATGCATTATTCTATGAAATTATACAGTCTGTTTTTCCATCATTGTTGATATTTTGGGAAAGTTCCTTCTTGTGGAAGAGATTTTAGAACAATTCTGACTGTGTAATTGAGTGCAAATGCAAGTAAAAAGACTGAAAACAGTGAAAAACTAAGATATCATATCCATATCCTACTCGTCATTGTGATGTTTTGGACAATCGTTTAAGAGAAAGAACAGAGATGGTACTTAGTGCAAACACACAACTAAATCATTCATTATCACGGTCATGTCTTGAACATCTTAATAGTTTCTTCGAAGAGTTTCTTCTTGTGGAAGAGTGATTAGAACAAGTGTAACTGTGATAGTGAACAACAAAAACTACAACTAAATCCTACAATACTATAGCCTTTTCCCATTCATCATTATAATCTTTTGGAAGAGCTTCTTCTTGTGGAAGAGTTAGAATGAGTATAACTACAATAGCTAATTAAAAACAACTATGAATTCAACTTCAAATCCTACAATACTATAGCTATTTCCCATTCATCATTATAATCTTTTGGAAGAGCTTCTTCTTGTGGAAGAGTTAGAATGAGTACAACTACAGTAGCTAATTAAAACAACTACTGATTCAAATTCAAAAACGTAAAGGCAGCTAGAATACTTATCTAATTTACGCAAATAAATCCATGCAAGAGGCAGGGGCCCTCTACCACCTGACGGAATTCAACTCCAAATTAAATCAACGCTTTCAAAACAACACTGTCTGCTTCATTAAAGATGAAATAAATTGAACATAGCACTCTGCGTCTTCAGAAATGTAGCACAGAATCTAAGCAAAATCTAGCATCAAATCTAACATAAAATCTAACATAGCTCTCGGTTTCCCAAGTGTTTATATAGAAAATGCACATAACAAGACTTGCAACAATTTCAGGAACACTGTCTTTCCTTATCGGAATCACATTAGGACTCTTGAAGTGGCTGCGTGAAGAGGAAAAAGACATCTGGACTGAGACAGTCCTAATAGAAGTCTGCTTTCCTAAATGTGTTCCCACGTTCCAAAACCGTACCCAGAATTCGTTTCTTCCTCCATGATGAGCAACGAACCATGTAGACATGACGTGGATTATGCTCATATGCGGTTTTCCTTGAGAGGCCACCTGGAACATACTCAAACGTGAAGGCAGCTGCAGAATCGCCGGTTAGCTACGGAATGTCTGCATTCTGCAGCTAGTTCCGGTCAAAATGCTTTACAATGGAAAAAATCACAAAACTTAGCAAGTCAATCATGTAAATCATTCTAAAAGTAATTTTAACTATATTCATTGATCAATTGGGTCTAAGATAGCAATGGACAAGGGAAAATGAGGTAAAATGAGATGAAAGAAAGCACAATTTTGAGGCTCAACAGGTGCCACATCTGTTTATTTAAAAACATTCAAAACCAACTATAGTTTCTTTTCATATAAGGTGTGGTTCCCTGTAAAAGATAATGTGAAGGCGGAAGTAAAATTTGGAAGCCCAGCTGGTTGAATCTGGAAGCTTCTGGAAGCAATTATTCAGTGGAAAGTTCGCTCCTTTCATGTACATTCTTCCCTCCATTAAAGGAGCCTACCCCTTGGTATGTGGAATTTAATCCCTTTGAAAGAGGATTCTATCCCCTCTTATTTGGAGCTGCAACCTCTTCTGTTTTGCTATAAATTGAGGCCATAGTTTAGCCTCAAGGGGGGTTAGGCTTTGAGATTTTTTGAGGAGAATTGCTGGAGAAACTCAAACTCTCTTAACTGGTTATCATATGGGAACTATTACACACCCATGTGTATGTTAGTCGAGAGAGTGCAAAGGCTTGTCAAAGTAGAGGAAACGCTTGTTCCAGACCCCGGAAAGACTTGTACGACATCAAGGCGAACACAGTTATAAGGCTTCTTCTTTCATCAAAGATAATACAAATGGATCTTGTTTTCTCAATGAGTTGTTTATTTAAATGGCTTATTTCTTGAATTCCTTTATCATCAAGATAGGTTTATGGTTTTTGAATTAATATATATTATGCAGGTGCTTTTGATTCTTTAATGTTTTTGACTACAGATCCCGAAAGTAGATGTAATCAAAGCAATAGGAAAGAGGACTACAATCAGCATTGGACTACAAGTAAGTCCTAAATATTTCATTATAGATAATTCTAGATCAAGTATAATCTAGATAAAGTAGTTTACATCTGTTTGTTTGTTGCTAGTTATTGTAAGATACTAGGGAGATATGTCTTGTCCGCAAGAATGATTTATCCGTCCAACAAATTGGCGACTCCCTTGGGGATCATTGTCTTGAACTTTGTTTTCTTTTATTTTTGATTTTTGAAACTATTCTTCTGATTTTGATTGATTGATACTGGCTTGGGTAATTTATTCCTATAGAATCCCTGAGAAGTGCTTTAGGATTTTTTATTTTTCTTTAAGCTTTTTGGTCTCTGCACTTTGTCTTTAGACACAGTGCGGTCAGATCCGCTGATTTCTTGTATACATAGTGCGTCTCTATACCTATTTACACTAAAACTTGCGGACCCTAAGAATTTTTTTTGCAAAAATTAAAATTCTCTTTTCTAGGATTTGTTTGTAGGATTCTAAGTATATACCTAGACTTGTATGTTCTGTCAGAAAGCTTTGTCTGAGAGTTTATTTCAGCATTTTTTTTTGTTTTGAATGATTTTCTACAGATCTGCATGTTATAAGTTATTTTTGCTTTGTCTTTGTATCACTCAAAGATCAGAAACCTCTGTATACCTTAGATCACTGGTATTTCATTGTTTTCTTGCTCAGTCTTTGACTTCATAGAAAAAATTGTTTTATGAGAACTGGATCCCATTTTCTCATTTGGAAATCTTTAATAAATTTTTCATTAAGTTTTGAAATTAACTTAAAAAAACATAATTGGACGTTTTTGAGGTTTTTCTCATTCCAAAAAAGAGTTTCTTAGTTCGATTACAAACTAAGCAAAACATCCTCAAAATATTTAAAGTTTTTATTTCATATTTAATTCATAGAATTTTTAGATGTCGGAATTAGTGTTTTTAGTTTTGAGTGTTATTTCTAGAAATTGTAGTTTTCTTTTGGAGAATGTTTGATTGTAGTTTTGATCTTGAAGAATAAAGGGATTTCTTTTTTAGAAATTGATCATTCTGAGTTCTCATGAAGTAATATTTCTTTTCATATGTCCTTGTTTTGAAGGAAAGAATTGTTTTAAAATATTGCATTTCTCAACTCTTTCTTTTAGATATAATTCGTTGAAAGGAAATGAATTGTTTCTCATAATAGATTCATTTTTAGTGTGTTTTGAGTTGGGTCACTACATATCATCGAAGTTTCACTTGCGCACCTATTTTCCTAAGAAACAACCTATTAAATGCAACACTTAAGTTAAAATGAATCTAGTAATTTTTATATTTCTAGGACTCTTTTCACCAACATAGCTTAAGCTAGTGTCTTGGAGTAGGGAGTAATTAACTCTCTGAGACAATTAAAACAAACAAGTAGTTGATCTTGCGGTAGGAAAAATCCAATAGTAGCTTTTATGCTCTGGGAAGCTCCTCCTAAAGGATTCAATCACGAGATCATATCCAAACTAGTGAGGTGATCAATTCCATCTCATTGGGAATGATAGAAGATGTGCGCGTCTTAAGAACGGTAAACCTCGGATTGACCATTGTCGAGGAGCCTCGGGTCACTTGTCGGTATACCTTGGATTATGTCAAGGAGCCTTCAAGGGGATTTAGCTTTGTTACTCTGCCCTTGCGCGTATATCGGATTGTAGACTGTTCCCCCATGTATATTTGTTCCTGTTGGTGACCTTACTGGCCATAAACTTTAAGATTTGTTTCCTAAGGTGACGGTGGAGGAAAGATCCCACTGTACTTGGAGTAGACATCGAATAGACTCACTTGGACTCTCCAGAGGGTTATCTTCACTCGAGATGGTTTAAGTGGAGAAACTTGAACCGGTGTGTTTCATTAAGCAGGTTGTCGGGGTAACTCTTCCAACCGCCAGTTCTACATTAAATACTACGATGTTGGATTTCAACAACAACTAGTGTTTTTAGTGTGGGAATATATTGTTTGTGTGTGGTTTTATCTCCTAGATTTTATAAGCGTTTGATCATTTGATTGTCTCCTTAGTGACTTTAGGACCTTTGATTGAAATTTTCTTTGATTGCGTGTGATTAATAGTTTTTAATCATGGCTTAATTACCAAGAAAATCATGTAGACTTTAGGGGAAACCCCATGAATATACACCAAGACAAATTAAAGGACTGAGGGCTCTGGTAGCACGTACTACCAGCAGAATTAGATCAATGGAACTAGGAGAATCATCTATAATTATTCATCCTGATTATCTTGAAATAAATCAATTAGAAACAACATAATACATTCAAGAGCCAATTTCAATTTCCGAAATCACTGACATTGCTTCTCCAACCAGTGAATTAACTAAAGAGCCTGAAATTTCTGAGCCAGAAACTGAACCTGTTGTGTTAGAATCATCTTCAGGATTTTTTACTTCGACTTCCAATGATCCTGATTCACCTAGAGTAAGACATCGCATTACAGAAAACCTTCCTTCTGATCTCATATGTATTGAAGAACTTGTTGGTCCAGACAAAGACGTAATTCTTCTCAAAACCCAAGAAACTTTAAATCTTAGAAAGCGTGAATCAATATTCTACAATCCTTTTAGAACTGATGCTTGGTATTTATCATTGACAGAATTTTTACAAAACGCAGGTCTTACTTATTTACCACCCCGAACTCCTTTTTACCCTACACCGAGAGGTTATCAACCTTCATTAGCCATGTCGGGTGAGTCATCTATGTTTTCTGGATCTCCGAAAACATTTTTATATGGTGGTTCATCTATTCCTTTGGGATACCAGTTGCTCTCTAGTACCTTCTCAGGAGAAGCTCCTCAAACAATTGGACAACTATTATCATCTGGTACAAATGAAACAAACACTAGCATATTGAACACAGAACAGATTTTTATGATGTCTGGCAATATTCCAAATCCTCAACCTCAAGGAAGTCAGTACCTGCCTGGGGGGCAACCTCAAGGAAGTCAGTTATCGCTTGGGGGGTAACCTCAAGGTAGTCAATTACTGTCGGGAGGGCAACCTCAGGGTAATTTTTTGCCACCTGGAGATCAAAATGTAGGACAATATTTCTTGCCTGGGGAGCAACCTCAAGGACAATACATGCCTTAAGGTCAATATCAACCCCAAGGACAATACATACCTCAAGGTCAAAATCAACCTTAAGGACAGTACATACCTCAAGGTTAGTATCAACCCCAAGGACAGTACATACCTTAAGGGAAATATCAACCCCAGATTCCGTACATACCTTAGAGTCAATATCAACCTCAGGGTCAGTACCTAGCTCAAGGTTTTCAACCTCCTTCCGATCAACCATTATTACAAGGAGCTGGAAATTTTCCAGTTAATTATGAACCCTACGTTCAACCTAGTTATGGTCCTTCATATGCACAGCCTTCTATGGGTCAATACCCCAGAATTAATATGGTGTAGGATCCATTTCAAATTCAAAAAACTTTACAACCCAATGTGCAGTTACCTAATCAACCTGGACAGCCCATAGGTTATGGTCCAACCCAGCAACCTGTCCAGCCTACCATTCAAGTCTTTGCACCTGGTTCTGTTCAGCACCCTAGGCCTAGTACACCTAGAACTCCACCTCAAACTGTTGTTGCTGCTGCAGCTTCTTTTCAACCAACCACACTTATTTCTGGAGTATCCACAGCTCCTATTTCTACTACCCCTGTATCAGGGAAAATTCCTCAAGTATCTGTGCCACATTCAGGACCTACAATTCAGACTACGACCCAGATGCCTATAGGAAAATCTGGTACAAGTATGGTTCTCACTAGTCAGCCACAATTTACTTATCAACCATACCAGGGGCCGTATCAATTTGGACATGCTACACAAAATCCAACATATCAGTACCAACCATATCCTAGGTATACTTATCAAGTACCTCAACAACCCCAGTATGGTCTGGTTAATCTTGGTTATCCAGGAGGTTTCACAATTCCTAATGCAAATCTAATTCCAGGATATCCTACATATCCTCCTCCTGGAACTGGTTTGATCACACAAGGTTATCAAGACCCCAGCCATCCATTGTCATTCATAGCAACTTTAGATTTACCTGATTTATCGTGCCTTATGAATGATCTGATATTTTATCTTCCATATTTGTCGTCGATGCCTAATAAGTTGCCCAGTGATATTCCAAATTTTGAAGGTAAGTCAGGAGAAGATCCATCTAATCACATTATGACTTATCACCTCTGGTGTACATCCAATTCACTAATCGATGATTCGATTCGGTTACGTATTTTTCAAGGAACTCTTATTGGTCTAGCTACCAAATGGTACATTGAGTTACCACGAGGCTCATTTGATAATTTTAATGCACTAGCTACTGCTTTCTTAACCCATTTTTAGTTACCTGTCAGATACGACAATGGTACAGAATTTTTTGACCTCATTAAAACAATCTATGTCTACGTACATATCTGATCACATTCATGAATGGCGACGTAGGAGACGTTTAGTGAAAGTCTTTATTCCGGATCAAATTTTGGCTAAATGTTTTATTAAATCATTATTGCCCAAAATTACTAAAGGTGTGGCCAAAGGAGGCGTTGTTACAGAAGAGCAAGTCATTGCTTAAGGTCAGTACCTTGACCTCTTATATACATAGTCAGGTACTCTGTATGAAAAAATCCTCGATTTACCAAAACCTGGTCAATTAACTACAACTCCTTCAGGCTCTCATGCTGCTGATGGTGTAATTGGTTATGTTAACACTGGCAAGAGTAAGAAGAAATATTCCAAGATGACTTGTCCTATTATAAATTTACCTGATTCACCCAAAGGAGATTCTTCTGTTGAAAATTTCGCTGATATTCATGTTGTAGAGTCATCTACAGCCAAACCTAAAACTGGTGGTAAGAAGAAAGGTAACAATAAAAAAAAAAAATCATCTTCAAAATATAAAAATGATAAAACTGAACCAACTGACGATAAACAAAAAGCTCAGTATCCTTGTCTGATCTGTGATGAGGATCATTTTCCTAAAGACTACTCGCATAGAGATGAGGTATCAAAATTCATTAAAGGTTCGCCCATACCTGTTGTCTTGAAGGATCCCTTTCATACTCAAGATGGTAATATGATTGGATCTTTCTTGAATACGCTAGCGGATATCTTGATGGTTGCAACGCTATCGCAAGATTATGGTAGTAAAAATCCTTTTGGTGGTAAAGAAGTAAAAAATTCTAATTCAGCATCAACTACATCTCCCTCAGTTTTTGACCCATTACAGATCGAGAAACCAAATCCTGACTTAGTAATCAAATTGCCTGCTAAAGGTGTAATTCGTAAATCAACTTTCAATCCACATGCGAGAGCTGCTCAAAACTACAATATTGTTGAAAACTTGGCAATTTCGCCTTCAGCAATGTCGACTTTAGAAGTGCTGCAATCATGTCTAGCCCAAAGAAAATTACTATTGTCAGCTATAGGAGCCGTAGACATTTATTATTTGAACCTAATGATCTTCGATTTAGAGAATTTTACACCCCGCCTACCCCGTCAAATGGCTTTTTAGATTACAATAATAGTAAAAAACAAACGTTGCTTTCGTACTGTTGTTGATGAAGGAGCTTCTATGTGTATCATGTCATTAAAATGTTGGAAATAACTTGGCTCTCCAAAAATTAATCAATCGCCAACTATCCTAAAAGCTTTTGATGGAAGAGGTTTTCATCCGTATGGTATTTTATAGGATCTACCTATAGAGGTCGAAGGAAAAACCATTAATCTAGATGTGGAAGTGGTTGATGCCCCTCTGGATTACAACCTTCTCCTTGGTCGCAGTTGGTCTTACACCATGACTACTATTTTATCATCGGTCTTTCATCTCATCATGTTTCCTCATAAAGGAAAGATCGTTAAAATAGATCATCTCTCATATTATTCATCCGACCTAGCCGCTACTAATAGCATCCAGCATGTCGGAAAAGTGACTATCCCTTACAAAGATGTTGGAGTAGGTTTGACTAAAGATTCTACTTTACTGGGAACTTTTTCCCTGCCTGCTCCCGACGTACCACCTCCTATTGCTAATATCAATATGATTACATCAAGTACTATTTCCTTTGATGATCCTTGGATACTACCTTCAGAGTCAGAACTGGATTCTTTTGATGGCGCGATGCCTTTGAGTCATTTTGAATTAGCATATCAGGAAGTACAATCATTTTATTATACTCCTTCAACTACACCTAATCTAGTGAATGTGATCAATGAGGGATCATTTTCGATATCAAGCTCAGCTTCGACATCAACTCCAGATCCTGTTCAATAAGTATTCAATATTGATGAGCATATTCATGAATTTTGGTCTATAGAAGAATCACCATGGGAAGATCTACATTATCGATCTTCGTTTTTACCTGATCTCGATCATTTTGAAACTGTTTTTTCCTCCATTTTTACCGCTGATTATTTCAATGAACCTTAGAATCCTCACACGATCGCAATTATGAATTGAACTTAGCAAAAATTTCTACGATAGTTCCTATTGACATTTCAGTAAAACCAGGAATTGTTGAAAACATTCATATAGGTGCTTCTTGTATGCCAGATGAACTCCAAGCATATAAAGCCCTATTTCAGGAATTCCGTGACATTTTTTCCTGGTCATATGAAGAAATTCCAGGAATCAATCCATAATTTTTTTTTCATGAAATTAAAACATACCCGGATGCTAAACATGTCCAACAAATATTACGTCAGATACATCAATGAAAAGCTGCCACTATTAAAGTAGAAGTTGAGAAATTACTTCGTGCAGGTTTTATTTATCCAATTCCTCTAACGGATTGGGTATCTAATATTGTTCCTGTTAATAAAAAACAAGGGATGATACGAGTATGTATCGATTATAGGGATATAAATCAAGCTTGTCCAAAAGACAATTATCCAACCCCTTATATTGATAAAATTATTGACGATTGTGCCGGAAGTGAAATGTTTTCGTTTATGGATGGATTTTAGGGCTACAATCAAATCAACATACTCCATGTTGATCAACCCAAAAAAAATTTCATTTGTCCGTGGGGAAATTTTTCTTACTACAAATTACCTTTTGGACTTAAGAATGCTGGTGCAAATTTTCAGAGGGCAATGTATTATGCATTTCATGACATTAAACACATTGTGCAACCCTATCTCGACGACCTACCTGCTCATTCATCGTGCAAAGCAGATCATCTTACTCATCTACAAGCTATCTTTACATTATAGGATTTGCCTGAATCCTCACAAATGTGTCTTTTGTGTCGAATCTAGATGATTGTTGGGATTTGTTGTTTCAAAGGAAGGTATTCATGTCGACCCATCAAAGGTCGAGGCTATCATCAAATTACCTCCTCCTTCTACTCTTCGCAAACTCCAAAGTTTGCAAAGGAAAATGAACTTTTTACGCCGATTCGTTCCTAACTATGCTGAGTTAACTAAAGGTTTTACTAGGTTGTTAAAAAATAATATTCCTTTCCTTTGGGATGAGATCGCAGATCGATCTTTCAATGCTCTTAAACATGCATTGACCCATGCACCGTTATTACATCCTCCCAATTAAAACCAGGATTAATGTTTATACCTAGAAGCCTCCAATTCTATGATTGGGATGGTCTTAGTTCAGGAAGATGAATTCCACAATGAAAATGTGATTTATTATCTCATTTGCAATCTGCATCTGACCAAAATCAAGTACTCACATGTGGAGAAATTTTCCTTGGCAGCCATTCAATCTGTCCAACGATTTCGTCATTACATACTGTTATGCAAAACAACAGTGATTTCTGATTGTAACCCTATGATGTATATTTTGACCAAACAACTACTAGGGGGGAAATACTCCAAATGGATTGTTATCCTGCAGGAGTTTGACTTGGAATTTGAAAAATCCAAATCAAATAAATCATTGGTATTTGTTGAACTTATGTGTGACTTCCCAAGTACTGACACAAAAGCTGTGGTGGAACATCTGATCGTAGATGAATCTTTGTTTCTTATCAGTACCATCGATCCTTGGTATGGAGATACCATCATTTATCTCCAAACCAAAACTTTTCAGCCCAAACTCTCATAGTCACAATGACGAAAAATCCGTTTCTAGTCTCAGCAAAATCATATTGTTGGTGACACACTATACCGTCGTGGTGCGGACTCTATTTTTCGACGTTGTCTAACTCTTGAAAAATCTGAAAAGGTTTTAAATGACTGTCACTCTGGAGCATGTGGCAGTCATATGTCTGGGTATTCCACATCCCAAAATATATTGTGTGTTGGCTATTTTTGGCTGTCCTTATTTAAAAGTTGTATTTCTGCTATTCAAAAAAGCCACAACTGTCAAATCTTGATCGAAAGATGCCTACACCACCCGCTCCTCTTCACCCTATAATTTTTGTCAGTCCTTTTGCAAAATGGGGCATTGACTTCATTACATGTAACCCTCACTCGGCCGGGGGGCATGGGTATATTATTCTCGCAGTAGATTATTTTACCAAATGGGTCAAGGCGATGCCTAAATTTGTGGCATATGGCAAAACTGTAGCTACTTTTGTGTTCAATCATGTGATTTCTCATTTCGGTGTACCCCAAGCGATAATTTCTGACCATGGGAGTCTTTTTCGAAACATCATGATGACTGAACTAACTGATCAACCTGGCCTACACCATGACAGTTATACACCATATTACCCACGGGCCAATGGTCTGGTTGAAGCTATCAATATATTTTTAGTCACCATGATCAAAGGAATCATCGGAATTCATAAATCGAATTGGCAACCATGCTCTTTTCAGCATTTTGGGCATATGAAACCTTAGCAAAAACATCGACAGGTTTTACCCCTTTTCAACTAGTTTATGGTTTAGAAGTGGTATTACTAATTGAATGCGAGATACTGTCACTCCAACTAGCCATAGAGTTACTACCAACCACTTCTGAAGATGAGAAACACTTTTTGTACTTAGCTCAATTAGATGAGAATCGACACACTACTGCATTAGCTACTAAAACTCATGCGAAACGAATGAAAGCTCAATATGATAGAAGTGTTACACCTCATATTTTCTCAGAAGGATACCTAGTGTCGGTTTATGATCAAGCTAACTACAAGCTAGGGGCTGGGAAATTTGAACCCATGTGGCATAGTCCTTATATTGTGAAGCAACAGCTTGCAAAAGGGGGCTATCAATTGATTGACTTTGACGGGGTCTCTTTAGGAAAACCCAAAAATGGGCTTTATCTGAAGCGATATTACGCTTGATTCTTGTCTGGAGACCTTTCCTGTATATTAGTTATTTTCATAAACTAGAGTGTTTTAGATTAGAAAGCGTGCCTAGTTTAAGTGTGCTTTTACCACTATCCCTGCTTATCTGGATCACTCTTGATTTTGTAGATGTCGACGTCCCTTCAAACAATGTACATTGGTTTTGCTGATGGTGCTTGTCATAGTACATGAAACATTTCTTCTGCAGCTTGGGTTATTTATTCACCCATTGATGAGTTAGTATCTATGCATGGGGTAAGCCTCGGTCAAACGACGAAAAATATTGCAGAGTATAGTGCAGTTATGGAGTTATTGTCTGAATCTATTTCATTTGGAATTTGAAGTTTGATCGTTAGGTTATATTTTGAACTCGTTGTATTACAGTTGAATAGAGTATATCCAATTAAAAACCCAGTGTTGTTAAGATTATTTTTTAAAATTCGTCTCTTGGAACGAGAATTTGATTATATTGAGTATCAACATATTCCGAGAAATTTAAACACATTAGTTGATGCAGTAGCTTCTAGTGTTATAAAAATACATTTGCAATAATTAAAGCAGTAGATCAAAATAACATTCGAGAACATGTTAAGACAGATAATTGGAAATAGTAGTAATATCATAGCATAAGAGTAGTGTGTTCAAAATATTACATCGTCCTCGATCATAGGTTCAAAATGCCTTATGATCGGAAAAAAGTGATACAAAAAAATGATATAATTCTACAATATCAATCACCCACTATCCATGGTGATGATCACGATAAAACACTACAGCCTGTGCTACCTTGCTCAGAAATATCCTAAACGGTCCCAGAACCCCGATAACATATCTCTGTAAATGGAATGGAATGTCATTTATGGTTGTCTCTAGAATATCTAAAGTCAAACGCTCCAGATGGCTTTCCAAATCGGTGAGGACCTTTGCTGTCTGATCCTATGGTGGTGGTGGTGTTGCAGCTGGTTTCCTATCAAACGGACGGAGAGTGGTTGGTTGACGTGGACCCACATCTGCATTTGAAATTTTTGTCATCAGTTTTGGACGATTCAGAAAACAAAATAAAAATTAGAATTTAGAACATGTCAAAAAGATTTTTACCTTACTCATCCCACTGTGTCCCTGGAGGAAGATACATCTCTCGATCGCCACGGAAATCTATCCCAACATAAGGGAAATATTCTATCATGAAGACTTGATTCTCCAACTAATTCAAATATGAACGGGTGAAATTAACAACCTCGCCACCTTCACTGTGATGGGCCATCAATGCAACCCATCGAACCATTCAAGGCTATTTGAGTCTACCATGATCAACTGCAATAAGTTGTGGGACCAGTAAAGGAATCCTCTCTAGAGCAAACGTAACCACGATCACTCGATATCCGAAGTTTTTCAACTTCGCCTATTTTTCTATAGTCAATTGGCCTTTGACATTGGCCAACACTGCCTCACACCAGTTGAAAATGGTGCCTCTAAAGCAGTCAATGACAGTTTGCATTTGGGATCTTGTAGCGACATGTGGAGCTTCGCTCCCACACAATCTGGTTATAGTAAATGAAATCACTTTAAGCTCAAGACAAATAATGGTTTTTATGTCAATACGTTTATCCTTGGGGTCCGCTTATTCAATGAAAAATTATTCTTGAAAGCTAGCGACAGACTGGCCACTTGCTCTAGCCCCAAAAAAAGAGAGTGGCTCACCCCTCTTTGATAAACCAATGAGGAAGTATATATCTTCCGGCTCAATTTTGAGCCAGTGACCTCCAACTATAAAGCATTGTTCCTATACATCCCATTTGTTGACTAGCCAGGTAAGCAAATCCACTTGAGCCCTCATACCTTGAATGGCCCAAAATTTGTACAAACCACATTCTCTAAAAATGTGTAATGTAGGCAGATGTAACATGGCAGCCTCATCAAATTCTTCATCCTCACGTTCTCTCCAATCAAGCATTGTAGGTATCCTGCAATGGACAAATTAAAATGTCAGAAACAAGTTGAGTGGGAAAATTTGGTTTAAATTGGGAGATTTGTTCATTTTATTTTTTCTTACGGCGCCTCCACACTTTTTGCATAAAAACACTGCGTGGATCCGCATGTATCTTATGCGTAAGGTGTGGGACCACGACAATTTTCCCTTTGTAAAATTTTCGGGGTCCACAATTTTCATGTGTTTTACCTGCGAACCCCCGTGAGCGAATTTTTGAAACTATTTTCCTCCTTAAAAATCATTTTAAACCCTAAATTGAGAAAGTAAATAGAAAAAAATGAAGGTAAGGATGATATGGATTACCTGGAATTGACGGTTTTCGATTCTGACGGGAAAATCTTCCGCAATCTTATCCAGAACGTCTTTTACCAAAGGTTCTGAATTTTCACTCTGAAATCAAATGGTAAAAATGATTTATAAAAACTCCTTTTTATAAGATTTTTTGAATAAATAAAATATTATTTTGTTTATTTTTCACTTTGAAAAGTGGTTTTCCAAATTATTTTTATTAATCATAAATAGGTATGTTTAATTTTTTGAGTTTTTGTGCAGAATACAAGATTTTTTGGGTGAAATGGTCATTTTGAAAAAGGAGTATAATTTTTATCACTTTTTCTAAACTCGGTAAAAATTATGAAAAAGTGAATGATTACATTTTTATCACTTTTTCGAACTCGTTAAAACTTACAGAAAAAGTGAAACTACTGAGTATACTTTTATCACTCTTTCAGACTCTTAAAAATTACGAAAAAGCGAAACCTTGGAGTTCTCTTTTAAGCCATTTTCAACTCTCTAAACATGAAAAGACTGCCGAGTACTTGACTATTCAAACTTGTTAAAGGAAATGAATAGGCGTCCCTTCAGTATAAGTTTACCTCTTTTCCGGACTGAAATGGACTATTTACGAAAAAGGTATACGTTGACTAATCATGGTCAATAGAGTTCACTCTTGTATTATTTTATCCTTTTTCGGGCTTGAGAGACTAAATTTATGAAAAAGTACACGCACGGAGTTTTCTTAAGTTTTTTCTTCTGACTCCCTAAAATTGAAAAACACTAAGTTTCTCCTATACTGGACTTGTTATAATTTAATAGTAAAGGACCTATCGATTATAAACAGGAAAGAACCACTCCTTCTTAGGGTTCGATTTTAAACTAAGTTGGAGTAATCTGAAGGATGAGCTTATATAACAAGCAAATTTTATCCTCCTCAAGCTTGTAAAAAATAAAGAAGTACTTTCCAGAAATGGTGGGGGGAAAAGAGAGAAAACGGATCCGTTTGTCACACTTTGTTTAAAAATCAGTTTACCACTCTTGAACAGGACACTTTTTGTCACACTTCTACCTTGGTTGGGAAAATCCTTTGCCTATCAGTTAATAAAACCATATTGAAAGTCTTCAGCTAGTTTATGGGTATTAGCTTAGGTCAATTGTCACCAAACCATCTGCAGTTTCATTATGTGTTCAAGAGGACAGTTCAAATAAACCATTCATTTGCAAACATTTGTCTCCATTCGCATTGACCATCCCTGAGTCAGTCCTTGAAAAATATTTCTACAAAACTTGATTTAATGGTTTCGTGTCATGGGATTTCCTACAATGGATCACTTTCTATCGATGATAGTTCATCGTCTAGGAAGTTGATCTAGAATCCTTCAGTACCTTGGAATCTGCATGCCTTAATGGCAGGTTTCTCGCCTTCGATAATAGGTTGCATCATTAACCTTCGATCGAACGGTTCCGTGAAATGTTCGACTTCAAATCATTTATTCACGTTTCATGGATTGTACTAAGTAATTTGACAGCCATTATCATTATTGGTGGTTTCTCTCACACTTTTTAACAATTCACATCATTCACTGGTAATCAAGTGGTTTCTACCATGTTCAACTTCGACACAATCAATCGCATAGATAAAATCATACTAGTTCGGGTAGCGGAAATCAAGACCCTAGATCTAGTTTCCACCATCCAGGTTGCAAGGAGTTTTATTATTCATTATGCAGCAAAATATTCATAAATAGATGGTTGCGTCCATGTTGTGTCTACATTATTGATGTGATAGTAAAATAATTTCTACCTCAGAACAAGTTTTAGTTAGTATTTGATCTGAGTATGGGAATGCCATACCTCAGCAATGATATTCATATATATGTTTTGCATTAAATGTTTCTACAGGGTTCTGACTGGGGTTTCCACAAGCTAATCCTCGAAATGATAAAGCACATCTCTTTCGAAAAATAACTCCCTAGAGGTCATTGGGTAGAAACCTCCACAGATCAGGACATACTATTCAAGAAGGACTCACAAAACCAAAATTGTACGCTAAAAACTAGATATTATCATTTGTAGAACTCACCCGTAGATCCTACGTTTGATGTAGACCCCGCGGGGTCCAAACCCCCAGCAACTCTTCTTCCTCTTCAACCTGAAAATCAAGAAGAAAAGTGCACGTAAATCTAGTTGTACATCATATATCTTTCCTGAATGTCAGTATAATCCATATGAAACATCATATAAACAATGATAAATGTTTAATTAACAATCTTTGCACATATATAAGAAGATATTAACACGTGAATTTAGAAACAAGATGGTTCTTCTTCATTACGAACAACATGTACAATAATAGAAAGGTGGAAAGATCACCTGAATCCTTCCACGCTCTTCGAATAGATCGTCATCTGGATCCATCCAACCCTTTACTCGCTAGGATTCTTCCAATACTTGTGCACACGAGATGACATATAAGCTGATGAACATCTCCAGGAAACAAGGGTTTCCTGAAAATACCTGGGAAGTGCAGGAGGCATGGGAAATCAGACTTGAATTGGGTTCCAACAGAGTATATGTCTATAATTTTTCTCTCTCCCTTAGGCCATGCATATGAGGGGCTTTTATACTCCCTCAAAGTAGTTTTAATCAGTTGGAAACAGTTGTCCACGGGATGGGGTGGTTGAATTACGGGAATAACCATCAACCCAGCCTCGAAAATAGGGTTTTTTATATATTTTTTAATGATTTTAATGGCATACGCGGAAAAGTATCTCTGGACTCGTGTATACACGTGGAAAAGTCTGGGCATATCTGCATATGGGTTTTGAAACACTGTTTTTTATGAACTTTTATTCAAGTCTATGGGAAAGGGTGCCCAAGGCCAAAGTGACAACATGAATCACATGAGGGTGAAAATTGATGCTATAACAGATGCCCCCTAATATATGAGGTCAGAAGGGGTACATGATGGGCGAAATGTATTATGTGCATAGAAAGAACTTCGCGAGGACAAGAGAAGACTTCACCAGATTTCAGCCTGCCAAAAACCAATGAATGAAAACAGAGAGTCAACTCATGTCTGAGGCAGGCATACCCATGCTCAGTCAAAAATATATCCATATAGAAGTACAGAATAGATCCAGAATGTATACAAGTATAGTTGAATTGAAAGTACACAATGAATCAACTGAGCATGGCCCGAAAGTACAAGTCATAATCAATGTCCAAGTATCACATATATCAAACTGATCAATACTGCTGAAAATGGATGTCTGATCACAAAATTAACTGAATCTCCAGGTACCAAATCATAAGGGGTGGAACACATGGTACAATCATGCAACTTGGGAGCCAACATATAGGATGCTTCTGTACTGACACTGCAACATATAAGGGTGGACGGCATCACTGGCAGAAACTGAATGGACTGTCAAAAGTGAACCGAAAGATGCTGATGCAACCCGAGGTCTTCACCAATCACTACGGCACAATTCTACACAATGGGAATAAATGAGCTGAAGTCGACCATGTGAAAAATCGTTTGATTACCGGTCAATAATGTATATCGTTAACAAACGCGAGACGACCCACCGATAATGAAAATGAGTGTCAAGGTGCCCCAGTACAATCTAACAAGTGCGAATGAATGAGTTGAAGTCGAACACTTGGAAGAATCTACCAATCAAGAGGCAATGATGAATCCCCACTGTCAATAGCGAAGCGTCTGCCACTAATGACTGCAAACCCTAAGGTACTAACAAAAGACTCTAGATCTTATTCCCAAATCAATGAGTCAGAGTCGATGGGAAAAGATCTGTTGGAAGGAAGGCATTAAGGCATCCCACATCAGTCCAGCGCGAGTGTAACCCGCAGACCAAGATTTGGAAGGAATCGAATAAAGCAGAGTGACGGAACCAAGCCGAATTATGTTTCGAACATGCACAAGATGAATCTAGTGCATGGAAGAAACCCTTTGAACCAACCAATAATGAAAGCTAACACAAAGGCGAGATATCCACTGATAGGGTCAAATGGAAATCAAGCTACTGCACGAATCCCAAGTGTGATAATGTATGCTGAGGTCGAACACAAGGAAAAACACTCAATCAAAGACCAATAATGATGATCAAATGCTGAGCACAAGGTCACCTATCAATGATGAAAATAGGGCCAGGGTGCGGCTCTAGGTTTACTCTCAAAGTAATATGTCGTAGTCGATAAGAGACAAACCCACTAGTAGGAAGTCAATGGAGACCTTCTCAAACCAGCATGAGTAGAGACCAAACATCTGATGTGATAGAACAAGATACTGACAATATCGGGAAGGACGACCGAATAATAAGTCAAGAGACACTGCAGAATGGTTGACTCTGGTTGAACTTCCCTTAAACAAAAGCACGACTCGTGATGACCATGGCAGTAAATAATGACATTGTATAAGTCTGTTATGCAAGAGGAAAAAACAAACTCTCCATATGATTGGAAGAGATAACCAACCAGAGGATGACTGACCAGTGAAACAAGGTAACAGCTGAACCTAGGTCAAAACTAAAACCATCCCAAATAAAGGAAATATATAACGGTATGTGCTTTGTCCAAGGGCGGAAAAAAAATACTGTACTACCATCAAATTATGAAGTAACATCCCGTTCCCGCTCTTTTTGTCATATTTAATTTTTTTGTCTTTTTCATATAATAAGCCAGAAAAAGAATAAAAGAATGCTATGGTATAATGGATAGAACGCGTATCAAGAGACAGATGCACTAGTTCCTGGGATAGGAACGATCCTATGCTCAATGCAAGGTGGCGGAAACTGGTAAGCGATACTCAAAGGAATGTTCCATCCATGGGTAAAAAGGGTGTCAAGTCGCGATAGCTAAGTGCATGCAATGGTTAACTTGTACAGACAGTCAAGGTCTAAAGATGGCTTAAACATCGAGTCCAAATGAAGTCGGCTGAAGGCCAGGATAAACAAGTAGCCAATATGCAATGCAATAATACAACTCAACAACACCAGGGAGCCTCTAGGGTAATAGCCAGAAAAAATGATAGTGAAGAAGAAGAAGAATGAAGCTTCAACACATAAGTCATGGTGGGACTAAAGAGGACTTTCGAGCCTACATGAAACGCAGCATGGGCAACAAGTGCTAGTGAGGAACTAACTAGGAATCCCATGTAAAGAAAGGCTCTACCACCAAGTCATGATTAAATAATCGGTGAGTGAAATAGGTGAAATACTCATGACCTGATGGAATCGACCCTATGGCAAGTGATCAAAATGGAGGCTAGCATGCAAAATGCAACGGAAAGTGGATTTCCTAACCTATATGCCAGTGAAGATCATATACCTGCCATGACAGGTCAACAGTCATGGATCAAAAACTAGAAAAATCTCAACTTTATCAAAATGTACCTGAAAATATACCAATCTTGACACTTACAAGCATATGGGTTATGCAGCTTAAGATAGGTTGAAAAAATAGGCATAACAATTTTTTGCAAAAAAATTCAATTTTTGGGCATAAATACACATGTTACCTCGTATTTGATTCATTGTTACTTGCTGATTTGGGAAAAAGAGCTCTGGATAAAAACCCTCTTTCATCAAAACAGGAGCAATCAGCGATCAAACTTCGCCGGATCAGTCAGGTAAGCTCTTAATCCATCATTATTATAATTTTTTTTCATTAATAGAGTTAAAATTTGGAAATTTCACCGTAAATTTTTTTTTTTTTATTTAGGGCTCTGCGCATATGTGGGTTCATGTGGACGAACCTGCGTATGATACGCGACTGTCTGCAAGGGAAGTCGCGTATGCGCAGTCCGTGATGTAAAAAAAATGTCTCTAATGAACAAATAAATGAATTTTTTCAGGATGACCATCACTTGGAGGGAACGTGAGCATAGTGCAATTGATAATGAAGTGATGCAAGATCAATAATCGCTCAACACCCTTGGAAATTGCAGATTGCTAAAATTCTTCAAAATTCCAAACATGAAAAGTAATGTCTGGTTGCTTGAAATGATGGTAAATTACTGGGAACCGGAGGAAGATTTCTTCGTAATAGACCAAATGCCTATACACATAGAGGTGGAAGACATCTACTTCATTATTGGACTCTCACGGAGGAGAGACCTAGTAGATTTTCACGGAAAGCCTTTGGGAGGGCTTATGGTAGATAACTATGTCCACGTCTACTGTGTAGAGGGGTCCAAAAAAGTAGGGACTCATATTGCCATAAAAGATTTGAGAGATCTGCACATGAATATTCTCTTTTTTATTATCGTCAGGGTAGCAGGATTTGCTTCCTTGCATCAGGCATCCAGGACCCAAATGAGCATAGCTGTGGAATGCCTAGTTCACCTGTATGATTGGTGTACAGCTCTGTTAATCAACATGAAGAAACAACTGACCTCCATCCAGAAATCTAAAAGAAAGCATTTCGGGTATGGAACCATTTTGATGACATTCTTCTTTGAGAAGATTCCTGGGCTTCGACCCAAAGTGATCTCCTCCATCAACATCCCAAGAGACCTAAGAATTGCCCGATGGGCTGATCTGATGAAGAGACTGGGGGGAAGTGAAGTTCCCCGAACCACCTGGGACGACGAGCTCTTCCAATGGTGGGAGGAATAAGTCATCGCAGTGGAGGAATACCCCTATGTTGGGATGGATTTCCGCAGTGATCCAGACCTCATCCTTCCACCTAGCGCAGCATGGGGCACAATCGGTGAGATTGCAATTTTTTTAATTATATGATTTTTTGACGATTTTTTCAATATAGTGAAAAAATGTGAAAAAAAAACATGTTTTTGATTGGATTCAAAATGACTTACAATATTAAGATGACCATGATACAGATACTGGACCAATCTGTCCTGAGGGCTACCCACGGTACAAGCGCCATAGGGGCGAGGCAGATACTGAAGACCCAGGCAGGACCCTCCATGCTATCCAAAGGAACTTGGAGGGCTTAACTCGCCAAGTGCCTATGGCTGCCGTGGAAGATCTACCTGAGGCAATCCAGAGACGGGTAGTGGGAGTACCATGTGACTGGGTGCGTTTATTCCGCCTTGTCGCTACTGCGATTGTGTTCTATAGGAACACGAATATTGGGCAGGGACCACAAGAGTAGATAGACATGATTACTGGATGACTGTATATTTTTGATATTGAACATGATCAGGCAAAAGCCCTGATTTTGTATGACATATGGATCCAAAATTTTGTATAGTTTTTGAACACTCTGGTAATATATATATACAGCGGTTTATGATGCGATGTGACAAATGTATAAAAAATGCAGGATGTTTTTTATTATTAAATTTAATGTATTGAATGATTAATATGCCAATCAATTTCTTGATTAGCTAATGAGTCTACCATCCAATTGTCTGCTCGAGGAATATGAATGAATGTTAAAAACTGAAATGATCATTGTAACAAACGTAACCTAAAAAAAACCGGAGTAAAAATGGATCTCGAACCCGATAAGTATTGTTCAACTGCGACACCACCAGCTAGGAGTCCAAGAAAACTACCAACGAATCAACACCCAAAGATATTGCCTCTGAGAGTAGATAAATAACTGTAGTGTACTTCGCGATATTATTGGAAGTAGGACCAATGCAGACTCCTCTTGATACTAACAGCTGACCAGATGGATAATGAAGCACCCAAGCCACGGAAGCCAAGTTCCGGGTATATCTACTAGCACCATCGGTGAAACCATAATGACTCATGACATTCGACACAACCTGCCAAAGCAGATCAAAAACATCACCATCACATCAAAGACCAAAAAACCAGATACAAAACAAAACTAACTATATACAAAAGAAAAATGTCGGGCCAAAGCCTAGGAAAAATACCTTTTCAAATAGAGCCCATTTCTGGGCTCCACCAACTCATTTCCTTCAAAATCAACCAAGGTATACGCTCCTTTTTTAAGGACTCTTTTAACGATGAAGGGGCCATATCACATAGACTTAAACTTTCCTGTGCCCAGGGAATCCTTCTCTTGGGCATAGACCGAAACGAGGTCACCTTCCGAGAAAACCCTAGGTTTCACCGCCTTATCGTACTGAACTTTGACTCATTTCTTATGCGCCTCATTCATCGTAGCGGCATCCCGACGCTACTCATCAAGATGTTCCAGATGAAGGAGACGTTCTTCGAGACTAGAAGTGTCAGGAAGAAGCTGAACATCTAACTTAAGATAAGGAATCTCACATTCAATGGGGAATATGGATTCCAACCCATAAGCTAGTTGAAATGGAGTAAAGCCAGTTTCATTTTTCACTGACGTCCGGTATGCCCAAAGTGAAGGATACAGCATGATATGCCAGTTCGATCGAGCTTTATCAATTGTCCTTTGAAGAATGGTCTTCAAGGATTTGTTCATGGCTTCCACTTGCCCATTGGCCTGAGGATAATAAGGAGACAAATGCTCCTGCCGGAAACCTAATTTTAGGGCCAACTCAGCCATCATGCTATTCTGAAAATAACTGCCATGATCAATGAAAATCTCTCTAGGAATACCAAAACGAGCAATAACTTGGTTGAAAAGAAAAAGAGTTGTTGTTTCACCATCATTCCCAAAAGTAGGCATAGCCTCGACCCACTTCGTAAAGTAGTCTACTGCTACAATAATGTACCTGTGACCTTTAGCCAAAGGTGGGTTACAAGTATTATAATCAATACCCCACTTTGTAAAGGGACCAATAGTAATGACTGGAAAAAGTGGAGCTGGATGAGCGTGCATTTTTCGAGTATAGACTTGACACGAATGATACTTTTTGACTGACTCTATACAATCTTTGAAAATCGAAGGCCAAAAGTATCCATCACACAAGATCTTTTGGGTTGTAGCAAGCCTAGATAAATGACCACCATAAGCTCCACTGTGGCAATCATTCAGCACAACCTCAGCTTCTTCGAGAGTTAAACAACGTCTCAAGATTGAATCAACCCCTCGACGGTATAAAGCATCACCAATAATTAAGTAATTTTTAGCCAAGTGATGCAACTTATGACGCTCATCTTTCAAAAAAGTAGAGGGAAAATTCGCAGTCTGAAGATACACAATGATATCCCTATACCAAGGATCTTGTGCAGAGATGAGAAACAAATGTTCATCCGGGAAGGATTCATCATAAACTATCTCTTCTCCACAGGGAAACTCGGAGATTAATTCCATGAAAACCAATGATTTCTTGGACTTGGCAGACATAAACTCAAGATCAAATTCCTGCAAAATCACAATCCATCTATTGTATTTTCCCCCAATCACTCGCCTACTAAGAACAAACTGAAATGGATTGGCTGCTGCCAAAACATAAGTTTTTCGTAGGAGAATATAATGTCTGAGTCATTGTATAGCATGAACAGCTGCTAAAACTAGCTTCTCTATCGGAGTATACCGAATTTCAGGTCCTACCAAGCCTCGACTAAGGTATTATATAACATGCTTCACAAGAGCATCGTCCTCCTGAACCAGAACCATACCAATGGTGGATTCTGCTGTTGTAAGATACAAAAGGAAATCCCTGCTATAATCAGGTGGACCCAATATAGGAGCAGAGGTAAATGCTTTTTTCAAAGAATCTAATGAGTGCTGAGCGAAGTCATCCCAAAAGAATGGAACTCCCTTCTTCAACAATCTCATAAATCCTTTGGTAACTTCAGCATAGTTTACGATAAATCTCTAAAGAAAATTAGCTTTTCCTTGTAGACTTTGAAGTTGACGAATAGACGACGGGGAAGGCAACAAAAGTATTGCCTCAACCTTGAAGGGATTTACCCTAATCCCTTTCGTAGACACTATAAATCCAAATAACCGACCGGATGTGACCGCGAAAACACACTTGTTCGAATTAAACCTAATATTGTAGAAACGGCATCGTTCAAATACTTGACGGAGGTGAGCAGGATGATGCATTCTCTTTCAAGAACGAGCAGCTAAATCATCCAAATACACCTCGATAATATGTTTAATGTCATAGAAGGAATATGACATGGCCTGCTGAAAAGTAGCCCCAACATTTTTAAGACCAAAAGGCATCTTCTTGTAAGAAAAAGTACCCCAGGGACAAATAAAGGTAGTCTTATGCTAATCTTCAGGATGGATAGTAATCTGATTATATCCGGAGAAACCATCCATGAAGGAGAAAATCTCATTATCGGCACACTCGTCGATAATCTGATCTATAAATGGTGTGAGGTAATTATCTTTCGGACATGCTTTATTAAGGTCTTTGAAGTCAATGCAAACTCGAATTGTTCCTTGTTTCTTGTCCACGGGAATAGGATTCGAAACCCATTTTGTCAAAGGAACAGGGAAAATAAATCCCGCCTTGAGCAGCTTCTCCACCTCGACTTCAATAGCTGTAGCCTTCCTAGGATTGACCGGATGAAGCTTTTTCCTCACAGGCTTAGAATTTTCATAAGTCTTGATCTCATGCTGGACAATAGATGGATCTATACTAGGCATCTTCTCATAAGACCAAGCGAACACATCCCTAAACTCTTTAAAGAGATTGGTGTAAATCTGAATCTCTTCAGGGAAACATTCATCTCCAATGAAGACATTCTCTATAACATTTGGATCCCTGGAAATGTTCACCAGGATAGTTGGAGAAATCACAGCCATGTTCCCTTCAGCATATACATGTGTTGGTGTTAAAGGGTTCAAGACTGGGTGAATAGGACTAGGAGACAAAGGACTTGGAAAACTTGATTCAACTTTGCTCAACTCAGGTAAAAAGTAAGACCGATGATGTAAATCATCCCACGGTCTATCTATACCAGTCATAGCTTCCAGGATGGCCTCTTCAGATGGAAGAGTGGTACCAAGGCAATCCTGGGCATAAGAAGAACTAAGTGTCCAAGCCGGAGCCGCATCTCCATCCAACTCCTCTGGAGAAAGAGAAGCTGGAATGGACTCTGCAGAGTCAACAATAGATTGATAAGAAATCTCAGCTGCAAGAATTGGAAATGCCATTCCACCCACTTGACCTTTCGCTAATGTGGAGGTAGGGGAAGGTAAGGTCCAAGGGTCTGAAAAATAATGAGTTCTGAAGAACTCTCTTCGAATAGGAGCCCTGGAGGATGAAATCGCATTTATATGAATGGTAGGAGGTGGAATATTGAAATTACCCATAAAAGAAGAATACATTCCAACCCCTAAATTCTCAACAGGCGGCTTGGAATTATCCACCAATGGGATAGTTGATTCAGTAGATGCATTCGGGTCTATATGAGAATAGTCCAGTTGGTCAACTGTAAAAATCCTCCCTTCATGAGGGAAACAAATAATCCGAAATAATGAGGATGCAATAGCATCCATCTCATAAATCCAGTTTCGCCCCAACAGAAGTTTGTAGTCCAAGCTTGCATCAACTATCTCAACCTCTATATTTACAATTTTTCCCCCAACACAGATGGGAAAAGCTGGGATAATGCCATGCGGTCTGTGAGAATGACCATCAAATTCAGTCATGAGAGTAGCAGATGGAACAGCTGCGGGAGATCCAATTCCCTTCCAACATGCGAGAGACATCACACATGTGGAAGCACCCTCATCAACGACCATCCGAAAGATATTAAATTTCCGAAACGACGATTTGATATGAAAAGCCATATGATGCGGGAGTCTCTTTTTAAAATTATACATATCGAATGTAATCACAAGAGAGATCTTTGGATCGACAGCCCCAATAGTAGTGAGAAAAGCACTACGCTGAGCTGGGCAAGACTGGAGCACCTCAAGAGCGGACATAGCACAAGGGCACTGCGCCAAATCTTCTACAACAGAGTAGTTCTAGGTAGCCCTGGCATTTGGATTAATCGTCGTACGCTTAGTAGATGCTTTTGGCATCCGAGGTATCGGCTCAACAGAAGGCCTCGTAATATGAAGTGGATCGGTATCATCGGGAGCACCCTTGGCTTTCAAAGACTCAGTTTCACCATAATCACGAGATCTCGTGGGAATATCCGCGTGAGCACTCATCATATATATGTTTGACGGATTTTCCCCTTCCTGGGTGCCCCTAAAGGAAGCCCTAGTATTTTGATTTGCGCCAATAACTAGCTGTTTCCCTTGGGGATAAGGGTTTGTCAACACAACCTGGGAACTGGCAGAACCCTGCTGAGCTAACAAGCGCCGCACATCCTGAATTTTAGGGCAAAGGTGAGTAAGATGGTCTCCAGTACATAACTTTCATGGAAACTTAACTTTCTTTTTATCCTTTGGACCCTCACCAACATGCTCGTTGAATTTATTTGCATTACCCTTCCCATCCTTGCCCTTTTTCTTATTATTATTCCGTCCCTTCTTCTTCCCTTCGGATTGTTGATTTCCTTTAGGGTCAAAAGTCTGGATGTCATTTACCAACAAATATTGAGAAGGCGATGACTCAGCAGGTACATCCTGACCAGAAGAAGCAGATTGTATAGACAACTACTGCAATTGACTAAGCAGGTTAGCTGCACCACTATTGATTGACCCAATAATTCCATCACCATGAGGACCAGATTTAGTCTTCGATATGTCTAATTTGGAGAGAGGAGCATTAGGCAAATATTTATGAAGGACACCAAACTAAGAATATATCAATTCAAGCTGTTGGGCCATGAAAATAGCCTGCTCTTCAGAAAATACCCCTGACAGGGATACATCCTTAGAAATATCTGCCTGCAAAGATTTCAAAAACCATTCCAAGAGGAATTCTCCCGGAATATAAGCTTTAATGAGCCTCTTCCTTCTCCTCCATTCCTGAATATGATCGGAAATGTGGGTTGCCTCATCCTGCTTAAAATTAGCTAATATTTCAGTCCCGGCATCATAACGGACAGTCAACTGGAAATGATTTAGAAATATAGTAGCCAGATCTCCAAAAGTAGCAAAACTGCCCCCAGTTAACTCAATGTACCACTTGGCAGCATTTCCAGTCAAGGTGCGTTGAAACAACCTCAACCTAATCGAATCCTCGATCAGGGAGTTAGATGAACACCATAGATGGAAAGTGGTGATATGATCAGCCGAGTCTTCTCCATTCTTTCCTTCAAAATTTGGAATGTCTGAAGGTAGTTTGGTAGGAATCGGAGGCCACCCCGGACTATATCGGACTGGATCATTTGTCAATTTCAATAAATCTGGCAAGTTTAAAGTTGCCAGAAAAGGTAAATGAGGAGGGGCTTGAGAATTCCATGTTTGGTGGGATGGGTTCCCAACATTCTGAAAATAATAACCTGGATTTGATGAGGCACCAGGTTGCCAGAAAGAGCTCGTAGAAAATATTGGGCCATAGGACAATCCTTGTGACCCATCATTTGGAGAAGGACCCCCTCCCAACATAGAGTTACCATAAACCAGACCAGTTCCACCTACTGAAGTAGAGGAAATCCCCTGGTAGGGGTTCCAAGTATTATAAAAAGGGGAAAAAGACTGATAAGTACTCGATGAAGTGAATGGACCATTCCCTTGCTGACCAGCGAAAAACTGATTCCCTGCCCCCAGTGTGGTAAATATAGGGTTCCAACTGGTAAAGGTAGTTGAACTCTAACCTCCAGACCAACGGTTACAACTCTGAGTCTAGGAAGTAAAAGGAAAATACCCATTAGTTGCAGATACAGCTACAGCAATGGAAAAGGAAAACGAAGGAATCCCACTAATGGGCATTCCAAAACAAAAGGGACCAGATTGAGAAGTTTGTGCTTGGGTGTGACCAGAGCCAAACACAACAATACTAGAAGCAATTGAAGATATAGCAATTGTGCCTCCTCCTTCTACCAAAGCAGGAGTCTAAATGCTTGCAGCACTCACAGCCGAAGCCGCGTTCCCAGTCATGGCCATCGAAAGGTACGAATAAGATGGATAAGGACTTTCTGGTCTTGCAGACTCAGGTCTGATGTACTCAACAACAAACAGAGAATCAGGAGGAAGAGGAGATGGAAGTGACTCAGGAGGTTGAGGTACTTCCTCTACTTCTACTTCTTCTTCTCGTGGAAATAAGACTCTCGAGGTGAACGGAGTGCTCCTCTCGGAACCAACAACAAAACCTTCGAGCCCTAGCGGAGGGTCTCTCTCCGTTGCGTCAGATACCACTGGGTGATATTCACTTGCTATATTACTCCTACGCCTTCTTGAAGAAGGCTCAACACTCTTGGGAGATAACCCTTGGATTCTCCTCGATTGACGAGGCGCTTGATCAGCCACTTTAACAGATTAATTAGACTGAAAAAAGTATAAAGCTAAGCAAGCTAGGAGCAAAGAGTACTCACTACAAAAATCCATAAGATGCAACCAAGCAAGTAGCCTTCAGGTATTTCCGCTCCGGGTGATTGTGACCGCACACAAAAATACGAGAAAGTGAAAAAATAGGACCTCCCAAAAGTAGTCTGGGATAATGACGGCCCAGGCCTACTAGCGAAGGTAACAGAAACAGTTACGCCGACCTCCTAACAACAGCCTTTGCCGGTGCAAGTACCCAAGCTTCGCCGAGGCACCCTCCAGAAGTACTGCTAGAATTGATACGACGTCTGCCTCAGGTACCACGGGTATTCCCCCCCTCATTTACCTATGTGATACCTAGGAATGGCAACTAAGGGCACCAATCCGTGTCAACAGCCGGGCGAAACGGTCTTAAGGCAAGATCCAGAAAATTAGAGAGGGGGTATCTCTCTTCTCAACCTTCACTTTCCCTCGCGCTTGACTCTCTGGAGGAGATCTTTCCCAGTCCACCTAACGGTGTTGGATTTCGGTCATTTAATAAACTTCTATGTTTTAGTTTGAGTGGCCTTGGAGAGTTAACTCTCCACTCACCTAATCCAAGGCCCTACAACCTAGCTAGTTGATGTATGACACTTAAAAAAGACTTGCTAGTTGTTTTTAAATTATTGCGCTTATTTTAATTGGCTGTTATATTAAGTCAAGGGAATATGGAAATGAAACTCGTGATGTTTTATGACGAAAAAAAGAAATTAATGAAAACCAAACTACATGCAGATGTAGTAATTGCCTTTCGATGAAAAGAAATTTCTACACAGGTTCTACGAGACTATTTTTTCTTTTCAGATATCAAACCTCACACTCGCAAAATTTATGAAAAAGACTACAAATGTTCAAGTGCACCTAATGCAAATGACTAAGAGCATGCCAACTCTAAGATGCAAAATCTAACAAAGCAAAGAGAAATTTCCAAGAATCCCTCAGTTCTATCACTTTTCCAGTTGTCCACAAAGCTAGTTCCCAAATCAGAAACTCTCAGTATAAAGATGCCAAAATATGCTCGAAATAAGAGAAAGAAACCAATGAAAATTCCCTTCCCAAATCAAGTCAGAAACTGGAGGCAAAATATTTCAACAAGGCTTCGGAAGATGAAAAGAAAAAAAAATGTAAAACAAAAGAAATGGAAAAAGAAAATATTTTTGGGCTTTTGATTTTTATAAAAATAAGATTTCAAAAAGACCAAGAAAACTATCCAATTACCAAGCCAAAAAATTTCTGAATTTTAAGCAAAACTTCAACAAAAATTCTCCAAATCTTATAATTCCACTTGGTAGCAAGATTCATACGAGAAAAAGGAAGACAAGAAACTCAGTAAATCAGCTCGGTATAATAGCACAAACTTGAGGCAAACAAAACTTCAAAGAACCAAAAATGACTCTTCAAAAAATTGCAACAAGACCTAGTAAAATGAAATCAAGAAAACCAACCAAAAAGCAGGCAAAAATGAAAGTGCAAAGCAAAACATAAAGTTAGGAAAGAGCATATGAGCAGAAGCTCTCTGTCCTGATTAAGCAGAACAGCCAAGAATCTCCAAAAAGAGATCTTGGTACTCGAACCAGAAATGAAAGCACCAAAAAAAACAATATTTTCCAAATGAGCCAGTCTTCAACCAAAAAAGAGAGAAAAAGATCAATAACCACTTTCAACACAATCCAGAGACTAAAGGGACACTACCGAAATAGGTCACCACAGGCAGACAAGACCAAAAAATCAAAAATTCAAAAATTTCAAAATTTGCTTAGGCATACGCTAATTATAATTTTTGAAACATGCGTGCATACACGACTGTGTCAAATGAAACACGCATATACGCGAGTTCCTTTGACATAAACTGTGTGTATACACGACTTTATACAGCAAAAGTAGCGTATGGAAAAGTAAATAATGAAAAATAAAAATGATCAAGCCTGGCTAAAGAACCAGGTCTTTAGTTTGATTGAGAAAAAACTAACTGGACTGGAAATAATGATTAAAACTATCGAAAACCTTTAAAACAGCTGAAACCACCCAACAGGGGAATCACAAGAATGCGATCCCCAGCAGAGTCGCCAGTTCTGTTTCACGAAATAACTCCTTAGAGGTCGTTGGGTCAAAAACCTCCACAGATCGGGAAATACTATTCAAGAAGGACTCACACAACCAAACTTGTACACTAAAAACTAGATATTATCATTTGTAGAACTCACCCGTAGATCCTACGTTTGATGTAGATCCCACAGGGTCCAAACCCCCAGCAACTCTTCTTCCTCTTCAACCTGAAAATCAAGAAGAAACGTGCACGAAAATCTAATTGTACAACATATATCTTTCCTAAATGTTAGTATAATCCATGTGAAACATCATATAAACAATGATAAATGTTTAATTAACAATCTTTGCACATATATAAGCAAATATTAACACATGAATTCGGAAACAAGATGGTTCTTCTTCATTACGAACAACATGTACAATAATAGAAAGGTGGAGAGATCACTTGAATCCTTCCACGATCTTCGAATAGACTGTCGTCTGGATCCATCCAGCCCTTACCTTGCTAGGATTCTTCGAAGACTTGTGCACACAAGATGACATATAAGCTGATGAACATCTCCAGGAAACAGGGGTTTCCTGAAAATACCTGGGAAGTGCAGGAGGCACGGGAAATTAGACTTGAATTGGGCTCCAACAGAGTATAATGTCTATAATTTTTCTCTCTCCCTTAGGCCATGCATATGAAGGGCTTTTATACTCCCTCAAAGTAGTTTCAATCAGTTGGAAACAGTTGGCCATAGGCTGGGGTGGTTGAATTACGGGAATAACCATCAACCCAACCTCGAAAATAGGGTTTTTTATATATTTTTTAATGATTTTAATGGCATATGCAGAAAAGTATCTCTGGACTCGCGTATACACGCGGAAAATTCTGGGCATATCCGCGTATGGGTTTTGAAACACTATTTTTTATGAACTTTTATTCAAGTCTGTGGGAAAGGGTGCCCAAGGCCAAAGAGACAATCATGAATCACATGAGGGTGAAAAATGATGCTATAACAACATCACTCTTTGAATGGTCTCAGACTTCACACTTTAGGGGGAAATATGTTACACTAAAATTGTCACCATGATGTTTTACTATCTGTATGGGTTCATCATTACTCATACAATACTCCATTAGAAGGCTACAAACATCCGGTTCCCAAAACCAAGCCTTGAAATTGAGAGAAAAGCTAATAAAAGCCATAAAAATACTTGTACCGTACTTTCTCTTAGTATTACCTGCGGTGCTGCATCTGTTTCTTTTAGAACATGCAGAACTGGCCGCACTTTCTCTTCATCTAAGGTGTGGTTCCCTGTAAAAGGTAAAGTGAAGGCGGAAGTAAAATTTGGAAGCCCAGCTGGTTGAATCTAGAAGCTTCTGGAAGCAGTTATTCAGTGGAAAGTTTGCTCCTTTCATGTATATTCATCCCTCCATTAAAGGAGCCTACCCCTTGGTATGTGGAACTTAATCCCTTTGAAAGAGGATTCTATCCCCTCTTATTTGGAGATGCAACCTCTTCTATTTTTCTATAAATTGAGGCCATAGTTCAACCTCAAGGGGGGTTAGGCTTTGAGATTTTTTGAGGAGAATTGTTGGAGAAACTTAGACTCTCTTAACTAGTTATCATATGGGAATGATTAAACACCCATGTGTATGTTAGTTGAGAGAGTGCAAAGGCTTGTCAAAGTAGAGGAAACACTTGTTCCGGACCCGGAAGGACCTGTACAACATCAAGGCGAACACGGTTGTAAGGCTTATTCTTTCATCAAAGATAATACAAATGGATCCTGTTTTCTCAATGATTTGTTTATTTAAATGGCTTATTTCTTGAATTCCTTGATCATTAAGATGAGTTTATGGTTTGTGAATTAATCTATATTATGCAGGTGCTTCTGATTCTTTGATGTTTTTTATTGTAGATCCCGAAAGGAGAGGTATTCAGAGTAATAGGAAAGAAGACTACAATCAGTGTTGGGCTACAGGTAAGTCCTAAATCCTTCATTATAGATAATTCTAGATCAAGTATAATCTAGAGAAAGTAGTTTTCATCTGTCTATTTTTTTCTAGTTATTGTAAGATAATAGGGAGATCTGTCTTGTCCGCAAGAAATATTTATCCATTGAACAAGCCTTTCTTCACACTTGTCATTGCATGCATAGGAGCTGCGATGGAATAAAAGTTAGCAATCAACTTTCTCCAATATTGAGCTGCACCTAAGAAACTCTTACCTTGGTTACTGTTTTGGGTGTGGTCCAATTCACAATGGCTTCCACTTTAGAAGTTTCAATTCTCAACTCTCCTCCTCCTACAATGTGTCCCAAACAAACCAAAGAAGTCTTTCCAAAATCACACTTTGACATCTTAAGAAACAATTTCTCTTTCTTCAAAACATCAAGCACTCTATTCACATGGAAGACATGTTCTTATCTTGTTTTTCTAAAAATCAATATGTCATCTAAGTACACAATCACAAAATCATCAAGAAATGGATGCAAAACACTATCCATAATAGGCATGAAAGATGCCGGTGCATTACAAAAACCAAATGGCATTACCAACCACTAAAAGAGTCCTTGTTTGGTTTTGAATGTCATTTTCCATATGTGAATTTCTGCAATTCTTACTTGATGATATCCACTTCGTAAATCTAACTTAGTGAAAAAAAATTCTTCTTTCAGCTCATCAAGAAAATCATATATCCTTGGGAGTGGGTAACAATTCTTTACCATAATATTTTTCAAAGCTCTGAAGTCTACACACATGTGCCAAGTCCCATATTTCTTTATAATCAAGACTATGGGTGAACCGCATCGCGAGGTGCTTGGCCTTATGATGCCTTTGTCCAACATCTCCTTAACAATCTTGCTACAACTAAATCTCATGTTCAATCTCTCTTTCTGGAGGCAATTATGTTGGCTCCTGAAACATCTCATGATGTGCATCAACTACATCATATAAATCTGATTTCAACTGAGGATCACATCCCTCAAATGATTCATGATTAACATCAGATTTAGGCTTAATCATTAGAAGAACAAAATTATTACTTGAATTTACTAACCTCTTTACCTGTCCAACATTTACGATAGCAATTTTTGTCTTCTTGTGATGTGCTCAAACAATTTACTCCTTGCCATCTTTGAATAAATGGTATTTGTTCTCATGGCAATGGAAGATCGCTTTCCTGTCATATAGGTAAGGAATTCCCAACACAATACATGTTATGTCAATCGTAACCACATCTAATTCAACTATGTCAACAAAATGTGCCGTGATTGCAAACTACAATATGCATTTCTTTAAAACCTGTAAAATTTTATCCTTACAGATACAAACAAGTGGATATGGTTTTGGATGTGGTATGGTCTCAAGGTTAAGTTTCTTGACCAATTCTTTAGAGATTAAGTTTTCTTGTGACCCACTATCAAACAATGTGTCAATCTTGGTATGTTTGGATATGACCCTCACATGAAACAGTTCAATTCTTTGTTCTTCATTTGGAGCATGTATGTGACAGTTTGATGTACTAGTACTGGGTTTAGTTTCAATTTCTTTCCCCTTCATGTTATTCAATCCCATGACTGTAATTTTAGATTCACCACATGAATCCTCTCGTAAATCATGTTGAGTTGTAGCTACAATTTTCTTTTTCCCTTTGTTGTTGTATTTGTTGGGACTCATTTTAGGATGTAATTTCCATCGATGATTTTCATCATGGCCTTCTTTTGAAAAAATTTTACAAACCAATTTTTCTCCCTCTTTCTTAACAGATGCATTATTTTTTCTTTTACCTTTTGAGGTCTTCTGTTTGTTTTTACACTGAAAAGGTTTCTTTCTACCCTCTTCAGAAATGTTCTTCCCTCCAGCTTCTAGAAGTGTGGCCTGAACACATACTTCATCTAGACTTGTGGGGTTAAACATGAGGATAGTATGTTTTAGGTAGCTATGTAAGCCTCCTATGTACTTGAGAAAAGTATCTTGGCTCTGCAAATCTACCCCTAATAAGGGAGCTCTTCTCCTAAATTCTTGGGTGTATTCTTGCACATTTTGTCCCTTCAATTGCCTAAATTTTTTCCAATTCATTATGGATTTCTACATATGAGCTAATGGATAAAATTTTTGTTTTATTGCAGTAATGAAATCAGTCCATGATAGAATAATCTTACCATGTTTCTTGATCTCCTCCTTTGTCTTTGCTTCCCACCAAACAAGTGTTGCACCTTCCATTCTCAATGAAGCTAATTGGATTTTGGTATCATCATCTTGAAGGTTCTGGATTCTCAAATAGACCTCCAATTGCCTAATCTAGTTATAAATATTTTCTACATTGACTTCACCATTAAACAATGCCAATTAAAACTTCACATCAAGTTTTAAAAAAGGAATTGTACCAGTTTTCTTTGACTTGTGTGGCTGATGTACTGAAGATGAAGTAGAGGATGATGAGGAGGAGGAGGGCGAGGATGATGGCCCTCTATTGCCTCCATTTCCTTGATTTCCCTTCTTTGACTTATCTTCATCATTATGACCTCCTAAATATCCATGTCCCTCCTTATGAAGTTTGGATCCTTCTCCTTCCAGTATCTCATTCCATTATTCATAAATGATTATAACCATTTCAGTCATTTCAAGGAATGCTTTCCTGAACACTCTTTCTTCCTATTTGGGATCACATTCTTCATGGATTTTTACTTCCTCATGAGGCATTCTGATAGTTTCTTCTACTTCCTTAGGAGGTGAACTAGGTGGTGGAGATTGTGGCAATCTTGATCTTCTTTGCTTTGGCTCTTCTTGAGACCCTTCTTCTCCCACCAATTTTCCTTCTCGTCTCTTGAGCTTGAGCCTAGTAAGCATATAAAAACTTGCAAACAGTTAAACAAATCTTTGCACTAAACAACACTAGACAATAAACTCTAGCTCTAATACCAATATTATCTGAAAGGGTTGTATTAGTTTTGTTGTGCTAATTATCTTTTCAGTTTATAAACATGTGCATACTTGTCTCTTGAGTTTGATTAAGGATTAAGGATTTTAACCATGAATTATAGATGATTTTAGTGAATTAGAAGCATGAAATATGCACAAAATACACTGAAAATTAGTGCAAAATAGAGAAATAAGTCACCACATAAAATTTACAGAGCAAGCATGATGAATCAATTCACCCCTCCTGGGCTACATATGTGGTCCAGCTCCCAATGGCATGTCCATCTTTCATTATGCTCAAATATTTGCAAATACATGTAGTTATAGGCCTCTAATGGCTATTTTATTTGCACCAATGGCTCCAGAATGCTCCAATTAGTCTAGATTGACTCTTCATTCACCTAGAATGGGAGACAATTGAGTCTCCAACTCATTTTCCAAGTAACACCTAGAAAATCTCCACTAATTGTGGAGAACTCCACTTAACTAAAGTTAGTTTAGCCAAATCTGCACAAAAATAGGGTGCGCTCTAAAACCTCGCTAGTCCTAACTATTATAATAAATTTTATGGGTAGGGGTGGCCACATGCACACCTTGAACCCTGTCCTGATCGTAACGGTCAGTGGAACCATATCACAAACCCCAGTGGTTAGGCAGAACTCTAGGTTATGATGTTGACTGCACAGAGAAATTAATTGTGACCGCAACATGTGATAAGGTTGTGGAGTGTTAAATGTTGCGAAGACTACGAGAGTTTTTAAATCATCGGTTGTAACTACACGGAAACATCACCATGTGACAAGGCGTAACATTAAAATGCAAATTTTTTTTATTGGTGGATAATAGTTGGGGGTTGTGATAACTGTCTACAATGTGACCACGAACTATGGGACCGCTAGTAGGTTGGGACCACTGGCGGTCCCAACCCCCAAAACACTTTGCAATATAATTCAAATAGAACCCGTGACATAGTATGGTTAAGTAATAATGCACAACACGGGTGGTGTGGCAAGTGGTTGTTCTTGCGGAGGTCATGGGGTCGAGCCCTGTGGACCTCCATAAAATTTTAATGCACCTTTCTGGGGACACGTGGCGGCCTTAGGGCTGGCCACGTGTCACCCCTTGATTGGCTCTCATAATATAACGTACAACCCATCCACAAATCAGATAGTGCCACTTTTCAGCCTAGGATTGCTTCTGAGGAAAGGAATATTCCTCAAAATATTCCTTTTGATGACTGTGGATCCTCCATGCTGACAGGGCATCCCAGTCAACCCTGTCAGAAAATTTAGCTATTTGGGAATTCGATCAGAACATGATATCTCCCTCATACGACATCTGTTTTTCGAACCGTTCGGAGCGCCAGAATCAAGAAGGCGAGATATATGCAACCATCATGTTTTCAGCCCAATCATGTAACTTTAAATTTTGATAAAAATTTATGAACTCTTGATGAGGAATCCATCTCCATGGATTACATGTTGAGCCTTCCTTCTACTAATTATGGCAATGATTTTTTTTTCATGGTCATCGACAGGTTCTCTAAGATGGCCATTTTGACAACCTACAAGAAGAGTATCATACTAGAAGGCACTACCAATACCTTCCTTGAACGAGTGTGGGTACACTTTGGGATCCCATAGTCTATTATCTCAAATCGGGATAGTAGGTTCCCAAGTACATTTTGGTCAAGCCTCTGGTCAATTCTAGATACCAAGCTCACTAAGTCCACTACCTTCCACCCCCAAACTGATGGAAGAAAAAAGTTCGTCAACAGGATGATCATGCACATTCTGCACATGTACAACTTGAAGCATTCACACACATGGGATGAAAGCTTCCCATATTTCCAACACATATAAATAAAATATCTCAATAGCTCAACTAGGCACAACCCCTTTCAAGTGGTTTTTAGATTCCAACCACTATGTCCCATTGATGTGGTCATATGCAGTTACTTAAGCAGATTCATCTCATGTCGAGTCTGAAGCTAACAGGGATAACAACTTCATTGAGCACATTCAGAAAATCCACTAGTAGTTCGATGACATATTAGACAGAGCCAACAGTAAGTATAAGTAGTGTCATGATCAACATCGGGTGCCACACAAGTTCCAGGTGGGCGACAAAATTTGGTTACAGTTGTAGAAGGAGCACCTCACTAGGCCCCACTTCAAGCTTTTCCCACACTAATATGGGTCATACACCATCAACAAGTTTGTAGGGGACAATGCCTTCAATCTCAACATTCCACCTTTCCTTGGCTTGCACCCAATATTCGATGTTGTTGAGCAGCTGACACCAACATAGCTCAACCCAAGCTGCATCGAACATGCCACAATTTTTATTATTATGGATATGTAGATCAATAAAAATTGGTAGTAGAGGATCCATCTATATCGAGTTGTCAAAGCAAGCCAACTCCTTCATGAAGGAAAGTGGCTCACTAGGGACTAGGTGCAACAAAAATTTCCTCACCACATGGATGCTCTGCACGCAATGGGGAACATTTATTCCTAAGGGGGGAGGACTGATCCAGGTGGATATTGGTGGCTGCCTACCTATTCCACCTAAAAATCCAGTCAGCTTCATAATTTTCCTTGTTTATAGCACAATTTATTATTTTTAGCAGTTTTGTGAGTCTTGAACTTCCGGAGTTGTTTTGACCCACTAAATGGAACTTTTCTTAGGTCCACAACAGGCCTCTAGTTGTAGGATTTCACAAATATTTTATTACCTAGAGATATCTTTCTAATAAGTTATTTTATGCACCAAATGAAGATCATACGACCATGTTACGACCCTGGGAAGTTGGCTGCCCAAATAACCCCAACGGGGCCAAAAAAATCATGGCATTCCATCTCCTAGGGTTATGTTTTTGGTTGTTTAGGGTTTAACTTTGATTTTCAATTATAAAAATTCCCTTGAGGCTCATTTTAACACAATTCAGAAACATGTAGCTGCCACATCTCTTCTCAGAGATAAGCTACCATCGCCCGAGCTAGTTTATTTTCATTATGCTTGTAAGAATATTTCAGTTCTTTGATATTAATTAAATCCATATTTATTTATGTTGCATCTTTGTGTTTATGTTTATATATTTATTATGTTGCGCTCCTGAATATTTCTAGATCATTCACTATATAAAATAATTCATGACTAAATTGGTAGCACATGTAGGAAAAGATACATTATAGCATAAGTAATGGATGCCTTTGTCAGTAAGAAGAGGAATATATTCTGATTTAGGGGTATTTGAAGCCAATCGTTCATGGAAAAAGGATAATTCCTTATCCATACACCATGCCCTAGAGAAATAGCATAAGGAACTATAATTGGGTCATGCAATTACAATGATTAAAAAAGCCCCCTTTGTTAGGAGAATGACAAAATTGCATTCATTTTATTGTAGGAAGAAGGTTGAGAACCTAGGCTATTATCATCCTAAAGGACATCAAATAATTTTTTTTATATTGAAGCCCATTACATGATGTAAATAAGTGTAATGGTGTACCTTGCATCCTTTTGAATGGATAAGTTTGTTCTTTGAGGTGGACTTAAAGAAATAGTCCATGCGGTTGAACTTTGTTATAAATTTACTAAGCATTGATTACATTATTTTAGTTCTGCTTTTTAAATTTTAATATTTTAATGTTCATTTTTAATTAATTAAGCCAATTTTTTTATTCCATTGTGAAAATATGAATTTTATTATAAAAAGCCAAGTTATAGGGATGAATAATTTAGCAATAATTTTTATATCATTCAATTATGGCTCAAAATAGCATGAAGCAACAAGTTGGTGAACATTACTAAAGTTTTCTTTTGTAGAAGGGGGTCATATGTTTCTTCATCATCAACCCTATTAACAAACATCCCTCAAGCATAAAATCTTCTATAAATTAACACCAAAGTTTTATGGGCCATATAAGATCTTCTAGTGCACCGAATAGGTGGCCTACAAATTGTCTAATGTATCCCACTCCACTAGTCATCCAACCTTCCATGTGTCTTATATAATGTCACACTTACCATACTTATTAACCTTAAAATAAATAAAAAATTACTTTCGGCTATATGGGAAGAATTACATATCTTAAAAACATATTCTATTTGCATAATTATTTAATCCATTCTACTAAAGCCATGTCGCATGAATTGGATTTTACTATCAACATTTATTATTCCATCGTACTGCTTACTTATAACTTGCATATTCTGGTAGCATTCATTTGACACATGTCTCATCTTTATTTATCATTCTGGCTACCATGGTACAGTCATTCCTTTCCAATTTATTTTCTTGTACAAAACACAGACTTAATTGAGTACCAGCAGATTTGATCTATATTAAATTTGGTTTTATGTTTTCGAGGCCACTTGGCCTTCTCCTCGCCATTCGATCTTCCCAAGCAATATATGGTGTTGAGACTGGCGGGAAGGGTTTAGGTATAACCCTAATCCCTAACGATTTTCCTCATTTGTGACTACTCGATCACTCAAACTTTTGCTCTTCTGCCTTGCCAAGTCTTGTGACCCAAGTTCGAATAGGGTTCTGCTTCTAGTAGGGCTTCCTTAGTGGTGATATAGTCTCAGTTCTTTCCTTGAAGCTATGGAGGAGCATCTTTATGCCCTTCCTGGAACTGAGGTATTTAGAAAAAAATCCATCCTCTCCGTGGATTTTGTGTGTAATAGTGCAGTGTGACTGTAAAAGAATGGAGAAACCCTTTGACCACTGCTACACATAATGGAGTTGGTTATGCCCAGGTCTCGACATAGGTATTATTTTATTTTTTCATTAGCACGGTAAGGAAAATTATGTTATACAGATTGAAAATGACTTTTAAGCACATGGGTCTTGGTATATTTAATTAGGTTTTCCTTCGATGGTCTTACGTTTTCTCCGGGAAGGAGGACAACCACAGCCATGGAATTTTTTCATACCTCCAAGTAATTTTATAGCTTAAAAATTTCAATATATGCTTCTCAAAGGGTTTTATAAGTCATTAAATCTTTTTGTCTCCACAATATTATGGTTTTAGCCTCATCACTTTGCAGGTATCATTCTTCTACCCGGGAAGGAAATGTCATCCCTTTCATCAAGGGGCTGCAACTAATTGATTTCTTCTTCCTGTTCAAGGACAGGTACTTATCCAATGAATTTAAGCTTGCTCTCAAACTTTTTTGACATTTTAGATAGGTTTATAGTTGGGTTTTTTGTCTGTGAATAATTTTTATGCCTTTTCAAGGCTTAGTTGTATTCTCTGCTAGATTACACGAACCAGTAAATTCATGGTTTCTACGTATGGATTTTTAAAGAGTTATAAACAGAAGTCCATTCATTTATTTTAATATCTTTCCAGTTCAAACAGATTTCTTTTGGTGGTTTTTTTATTGTCTCTGTGTTGGGGTTTCACCCGAGCATTATGGTTATTGTGTAAGCCAGTTATTACTTCTTTCGCTCTTCGTATGTTTATATGTATTTGTGCATCAAATACCATTTTCTAATGAAAATCTCAAAACTTTTGCATTTGATTCAAAACTTTTAAACTAGGATTTATGACCTTGAATGTAAATGCATACACGTATAATGCTTTTCCTCGAGTTCTGAGGTTTATGTCGATTGTTCTCTTACTATTATACTATTTAATGTTTAAAAATACTTTTGAAATTCTATTAAGGCTTGTGAACTGTTAAACACCATGTTAAGCACACACATGGTGTAGGAGAAAGATGAACACACACACACAAGACTCAGCACACAATGAAAGATAAACATGAGGCTTTATTATTTTCCATTATACAAAGATGTACATTTATAGTACAATGGTGTGACTCTTGGTTTCACATTCGAAGGTCACTTGGATTCCATTGTGACTTTTCGCATTCCACACCTACCCATGTAAGATTAGGTGTTCCAACATCCCCCCTTAATCCGAAGGGGTATGTGTGAGTCCAAGAAAAGAATTGTAATACAAATCTGCGAAGTATACATGGAAGCACTTGGGCTGAATCAACTCTATGAAATGTTGGAAAAAAGAGATGGTTTAAGGATGACCACCAACACTGGAACGCCAAACTTATTGCAGTTCCCGGAACTCTTCCAAAACTGGAAAGAAGCTAAAAGCTTCTGCTAGAGGAATTGTCCCTCATAAAAAAGGGATACCTTCAACCTAAAAGAAGGGAGGTCTACTACCTGTGATGGTTTTAGGATTACCAACAACTCTAGAATGCTTGAAGAATTTCCTGGAACTCAACCAATGCTAGCAAGAAGCTGAAGGCTTCTGCTAGAGGAAGTGTTCCTCATATATGAAAGGGAGACCTTCGACCTAAAAGAAGGGAGGTCTACTACCTGTGGTGGTTTTAGGTTATCCACCAACCAAAGATGATGGTTTAAGGTTATCCACCAACCGAAGGCATTCTCCTGGGCATCTGTGTCTCTGGCTACATCTTTGAATCTGGAATGACGAATTGTGGCTCAGGCTTGCTTGAACTGCAGTGTCTCTGGCTACTACTCTGAACATGGAATGAGATATTGTGGCTCAGGCTCGCTTGATCTGTCATCGAAGCTTGTACATGACCACCATTTCCCCCCCTGTCGGGGACAAGGTGAGATGATGGCGAAAACTCAACTGCAACTTTGTTCAATATCCATGAACATGTTATAACATGTGACTTAAACATATTCTTGGCTGCTGATGCCCATTTCCAAGAAGCGATCCATCCAAGATGAATCTTTGTTCTTGCAGGAGGCTTGTGTCTGAAGCATCTGTGTGAAGAATGGGTGTGCTGACCACAGTGCTTGCATGGATGAAGATCAAAATATTGATCTTTCATATGGCCAACTCGATCACAGTGTTGGCATTTTACAATATGATGTTGTTGTTGTGGAGCAGGATCTGGAACAGCTGCAGGTGAACTGTCATACATGAATCCGACACTCTGAAATATGATGGGCTTTGTGTAGTCTAGAATATTAGAGGACATATCCTTGTCATATCCAAGACCAGTTCGGTGCTTGTTGTGGACAAGCTCTTCCCCAGGTCTGATGATGGGCTTGGGAAGTGCAGGTTGAACTGCTGCATCTGCATGTACATCTACCCTTGTGCAAGGAAATGAATGGGAATCAACTTCAACTTTATTGACTTGCTGCTAATGGGAGTCCTTCTCAATCTTATGAACAGAAACAGGTTCAGAATGGTGACTCTTTTGCTGAAGTTCGTCTTGTTGGAGCTGAGATTCCAACTGCAAAAACTCGATCTTTTCTTGTGCATCTTGTAAACAAGTTTGAATGTTACAAAGAGCATCCTTGCTCATTTTTATCATGTCATCAACACTGGAATGAATGAGGTTAGTCAACAACTCTAATGCCTCATTTATTTTAGCCATTTCAAAAACTTAGGCTCAAAAATAAATGAAAGGGTGTCAGCTTCAACCGAAAATGCACCCGTTTACAATGTGATGCAACAAGAAATACAAATGACTCAAAAGAATTTCCAACTATGGAAATCTCAAAGTACAAAATCTGCTCCTCAAATGATGGAGGGAAATCAACAATCCAACAACTCAAATATTGATTGCAACTATGAATGAAGAAGCAATATCAATACAATGTCAATATAATATTTCTGCAAAATATGTGCAGCTAAAACACTAGTGCAAGGGGCCTTTAAAGCAACTGAAATTTTCTTCAAATAGTTGTTTTGCAATGATGGAAAACTTGTCTTCAAATGTCAATTCTTAAGAAAATCACCGTCTTATATATGCCACAAATCATAAAATGTCAAATCTTCTCTTTTCACTATGTATTTAGTCCATCTGCTCACATGTCATTTCTCATTGCTGTTGTTCATTTCCTCTCCTTCCTCTCTCTCTCTGCTGATTTTTTTTTAATTAATTAAAAATTAATTAAAAAATAGATTAATTAAAAATGGAAATGATGGGGAATTAATCAAAAAAATGTGAGGAGGAATTGTAATAATGGGAAGGGAATTTCAAAGGGGAGGGAAATTTAAAAAATAGGATTAATAAGATATGGGAATTAATTAAAAATAGGGACAATTAAAAAATGGGGAGGGGAAATATTAAAATGGGATGGGATTTTTTTTTATTTAAAAATTAAAAAGGTTGGATTAGTTATGGAAAGGCGGTAAAATCAAAATTTCAATCAGAAATGAGAGGGGAGGCGTTGGAGTGTTGGGGAAGAGAGGAGACGGAGGTATTGAGGGGGCCGGGGTAGTAGGGTAGGCAAGCGTTGAGCCTGATGAGTGGAGGAGGGCCATATGGGAAGCTCGAAGGGAGGGAGAGCGTAGAAAAGGGAAGGGGCCGGGCCAGAATGTGTGTGTAGAGAGATGTGAGAAGTCGATAGGGGGGATGCAGGGTTTGGGCGATGGGTAGTTGCATATGATTCACATTCATGCAAGAAGCAGATAGGGTCGCTGGGTATGAGATGGCTAAGAGGGCGTAGTTGTAAAGAATGGAGTATTCTATATGGCGGAGCGTAGACGTAGAGCGTTTGGGTGAGTGCAGGAGTGTAGGGAGGGTGGTACGGGGTGCAGTGTGGAGCGTTTGAGAGGTGAAGGCGTGGCGTGTGAGACTTGCAGTCGACTGGAGTAGAGTGCAAGGAGAGGAGGGCGGATGGTGTGGGGTTTGGGAATGCATGGGGTTTGAACTGATTTGCAGAAATAATATTTTTATTTTTATTTTTATTTATTTATTTATTTTTAATTTAAACCAGCAGAGAAAAGTGAAAGATTTTGTACAATAGCAGCAGAATTTTTTTCAAATGTGTAGCAGAAACAAATCCAGCAGCAGAAAATGTAGATATGAAGAATTTTTCAGCAGAAAAACTCAGATTTCTTTTGCAGTAAAAAACTCATAAACTTCTTCAGAAATCCAATTTAAACAATATTCCAGCAGCGCTTCAAAATGGAGAATTTAAAAGACAGAAATTGCAGGAAGAATGAGCCATGAGAAAACCTTCAAATGCACAATGTTTCTTTTCTCCAAACCAATCTCTGAGTGCTGCCACAGATTTTGAATGCTTCTCTTCTCCAGGATAAAATTTTTGAATGCTGCAAAATCACTGCTACAAAAACTCTAAGTGCTGCAAAAATGCCAAGAATTTTTGCAGATATGCACAGGCCATAAACACAAATGGCTCACTCAATGTGGAGCAGGGCCAGCAATCGCCTGCTCTGATACCATGTTAAACACCATGTTAAGCACACACATGGTGTAGGAGAAAGATGAACACACACACACACGACTCAACACACAATGAAAGATAAGCGTGAGGCTTTCTTATTTTCCATTATACAAAGATGTACATTTATAGTACAATGGTGTGACTCTTGGTTTCACAGTCCAAGGTCACTTGGACTCCACTGTGACTTTTCGCATTC